>JAUPFP010000174.1:0-108162 GCA_036925085.1 Brachycybe producta
TTCAACATTCATCATTACTTCAACTTCAACTTCAACTTAAACTTAAACTTCAATTTTAACTTGAAGTTCAACTTCAATTTTAACTTCAATATCAACTTTGATTTCAATTTCGACTTAAATTTCAACTTCGATTTCAACTCAATTTCAACTTCAATTTCAACTTCAATTTCAACTTCAACTTCAACTTCAACTTCAACTTTAACTTCAATTTCAACTTCAATTTCAACTTCAATTTCACTTCAATTTTAACTTCAATATCAACTTTGATTTCAATTTCGACTTCAATTTCAACTTCGATTTCAACTTCAATTTCAACTTCGATTTCAACTTCAATTTCAACTTCAATTTCAACTTCAATTTCAACTTCAAATTCAATTTTAACATCAATTTCAACTTCAATTTTAACTTCAATATCAACTTTGATTTCAATTTCAACTTCAATTTCAACTTCGATTTCAACTTCAATTTCAACTTCAATTTCAACTTCAATTTCAACTTTAATTTCAACTTCAACTTCAACTTCAACTTCAATTTCAACTTCAATTTCAACTTCAATTTCAACTTCAATTTCAACTTCAATTTCAACTTCAATTTTAACTTCAATATCAACTTTGATTTCAATTTCGACTTCAATTTCAACTTCGATTTCAACTTCAATTTCAACTTCGATTTCAACTTCAATTTCAACTTCAATTTCAACTTCAATTTCAACTTCAAATTCAATTTTAACATCAATTTCAACTTCAATTTTAACTTCAATATCAACTTTGATTTCAATTTCAACGTTCAATTTCAACTTCGATTTCAACTTCAATTTCAACTTCAATTTCAACTTCAATTTCAACTTCAATTTCAACTTTAATTTCAACTTCAAATTCAATTTTAACATCAATTTCAACTTCAATTTTAACTTCAATATCAACTTTGATTTCAATTTCAACTTCAATTTCAACTTCGATTTCAACTTCAATTTCAACTTCAATTTCAACTTCAATTTCAACTTCAAATTCAATTTTAACATCAATTTCAACTTCAATTTTAACTTCAATATCAACTTTGATTTCAATTTCAACTTCAATTTTAACTTCAATTTTCAACTTCATTTCACTTCAATTTCAACTTCAATTTCAACTTCAATTTCAACTTCAATTTCAACTTCAGTTTTCAACTTCAACTTCACCTTTAACTTTAACCTTCAACTTCAATTTCAACTTCAACATTAACTTCAATTTCAACTTCAACTTTAACTTTAACTTCAACTTCGACTTCAACTTCGACTTCAACTTCGACTTCAACTTCGACTTCAACTTCGACTTCAACTTCGACTTCAACTTCGACTTCAACTTCGACTTCAACATGGACTTCAACTTGGACTTTTTAATTCAACTTCAACTTCAACTTTAACTTCAACTTCAACTTTTACTTTAACTTCAGTTTCAACTTCATTTCAACTTCAATTTCTACTTCAATTTCAACTTCAATTTCAACTTCAATTTCAACATCAATTTCAACTTCAATTTTAACTTCAATATCAACTTTGATTTCAATTTCGACTTCAATTTCAACTTCGATTCCAACTTCGATTCCAACTTCAATTTCAACTTCAATTTCAACTTCAATTTTAACTTCAATATCAACTTTGATTTCAATTTCGACTTCAATTTCAACTTCGATTTCAACTTCAATTTCAACTTCGATTTCAACTTCAATTTCAACTTCAATTTCAACTTCAATTTCAACTTCAAATTCAATTTTAAACATTAATTTCAACTTCAATTTTAACTTCAATATCAACTTTGATTTCAATTTCAACTTCAATTTCAACTTCAATTTCAACTTCAATTTCAACTTCAATTTCAACTTCAATTTCAACTTCAAATTCAATTTTAACATCAATTTCAACTTCAATTTTAACTTCAATATCACTTTGATTTCAATTTCAACTTCAATTTCAACTTCGATTTCAACTTCAATTTCAACTTCAATTTCAACTTCAATTTCAACTTCAATTTCAACTTCAAATTCAATTTTAACATCAATTTCAACTTCAATTTTAACTTCAATATCAACTTTGATTTCAATTTCAACTTCAATTTCAACTTCGATTTCAACTTCAATTTGAACTTCAATTTCAACTTCAATTTCAACTTCAAATTCAATTTTAACATCAATTTCAACTTCAATTTTAACTTCAATATCAACTTTGATTTCAATTTCAACTTCAATTTTAACTTCAATTTCAACTTCATTTTCAACTTCAATTTCAACTTCAATTTCAACTTCAATTTCAACTTCAATTTCAACTTCAGATTCAACTTCAACTTCAACTTTAACCTTAACTCAAACTTAAACTTCAATTTTAACTTCAATTTCAACTTCAATTACAATTTCAATTTCAACTTCAATTTCAACTTCAATTTCAACTTCAATTCCAACTTCATTTTCAACTTCAATTTCAACTTCAATTTCAACATCAATTTCAACTTCAATTTCAACTTGAATTTCAGTGTCAACTTCAATTTCAATGTCAACTTCAATTTTAAACTTAACATCAACTTCTCCTTCAAGTTCAACTTCAAATTTAACTTCAACTTCAACTTCAACTTCAACTTCAACTTAAACTTAAACTTCAATTTTAACTTCAATTTCAACTCTAATTTCAACATCAATTTCAACTTCAATTTCAACTTCAATTTCAACATCAATTTCAACTTCAATTTCTACTTCATTTTCAACTTTAATTTCAACTTCAATTTCAACTTCAATTTCAACTTCAATTTCAACTTCAATTTCAACTTCAATTTCAACTTCAATTTCAACTTCAATTACAACTTCAATTTCAACTTCAGTTTCAACTTTAATTTCAATGTCAATTTCAACTTCAATTTTAACTTCAATTTCAACTTCAATTTCAATGTCAACTTCAACTTCAATTTTAACTTCAATTTTAACTTCAATTTCAACTTCAATTTCAACTTCAATTTTAACTTCAATTTCAACTTCAATTTCAACTTCAATTTTAACTTTAATTTTAACTTCAATTTTAACTTCAATTTCAACTTCAATTTTAACTTCAATTTCAACTTCAATTTCAACTTCAATTTTAAATTCAATTTTAACTTCAATTTCAACTTCAATTTTAACTTCAATTTCAACTTAACTTCAACTTCAACTTCAACTTCACTTTCAAGTTCAACTTCAAATTCAACTTCAACTTCAACTTTAACTTCAACTTCAACTTCAACTTCAATTTTAACTTCAAATTCAACTTCAATTTCAACTTTAGTTTCAACTTCAATTTCAACTTCAATTTCAACTTCAATTTCAACTTCAAATTCAACTTCAATTTCAACTTTAGTTTCAACTTCAATTTCAACTTCAATTTCAACTTCAATTTTAACTTCGACTTCAACTTCAATTTTAACTTCGACTTCAACATGGACTTCAACTTGGATTTTTTTATTTAACTTCAACTTCAACTTCAACTTTAACTTCAACTTCAACTTCAAATTCAATTTCAACTTTAACTTAAAATTCAACTTCAACTTCAACTTCAACTTCAACTACAACTTCAACTTCAACTTCGACTTCAACTTGGACTTTTTAATTCAACTTCAACTTCAACTTTAACTTCAACTTCAACTTTTACTTTAACTTCAATTTCAACTTCAACTTCACCTTTAACTTTAACTTCAACTTCAACTTCAACTTCAACATAACTTCAACTTCAAGATTAACTTCAACCTCAATTTTAACTTCAACTTCAACTTCAACTTCAACTTCAACTTCAACTTCAACTTTTACTTTAATTTCAACTTCAACTTCAACTTCAGCTTTAACTTTAACTTCAACTTCAATTTCAACTTCAACATTAACTTCATCTTCAACTTTAACTTCAACTTCAACTTAAACTTCAACTTCAACTTCAGCTTCGATTTCAACTTTGACTTCAACTTGGACTTCAACTTTGAATTCAACTTCAACTTCAACTTTTACTTTAATTTCAACTTCAACTTCAACTTCACCTTTAACTTTAACTTCAACTTCAATTTCAACTTCAACATTAACTTCAATTTCAACTTCAACTTTAACTTTAACTTCAACTTCGACTTCAACTTCGACTTCAACTTCGACTTCAACTTCGACTTCAACTTCGACTTCAACATGGACTTCAACTTGGACTTTTTAATTCAACTTCAACTTCAACTTTAACTTCAACTTCAACATTTACTTTAACTTCAGTTTCAACTTCAATTTCAACTTCAATTTCTACTTCAATTTCAACTTCAATTTCAACTTCAATTTCAACTTCAATTTCAACATCAATTTCAACTTCAATTTTAACTTCAATATCAACTTTGATTTCAATTTCGACTTCAATTTCAACTTCGATTTCAACTTCAATTTCAACTTCAATTTCAACTTCAATTTCAACTTCAACTTCAACTTCAACTTCAACTTTAACTTCAACTTCAACTTCAACTTTAACTTCAACTTCAACTTAAACTTCAATTTTAACTTCAAGTTCAACTTCAATTTTAACTTCAATATCAACTTTGATTTCAATTTCGACTTAAATTTCAACTTCGATTTCAACTTCAATTTCAACTTCAATTTCAACTTCAATTTCAACTTCAACTTCAACTTCAACTTCAACTTTAACTTCAATTTCAACTTCAATTTTAACTTCAATTTCAACTTCAATTTCAACTTCAATTTTAAATTCAATTTTAACTTCAATTTCAACTTCAATTTTAACTTCAATTTCAACTTAACTTCAACTTCAACTTCAACTTCACTTTCAAGTTCAACTTCAAATTCAACTTCAACTTCAACTTTAACTTCAACTTCAACTTCAACTTCAATTTTAACTTCAACTTCAACTTAAACTTCAATTTTAACCTCAATTTCAACATCAATTTCAACTTCAATTTCAACTTCAAATTCAACTTCAATTTCAACTTTAGTTTCAACTTCAATTTCAACTTCAATTTCAACTTCAATTTTAACTTCGACTTCAACATGGACTTCAACTTGGATTTTTTTATTTAACTTCAACTTCAACTTCAACTTTAACTTCAACTTCAACTTCAAATTCAATTTCAACTTTAACTTAAAATTCAACTTCAACTTCAACTTCAACTTCAACTACAACTTCAACTTCAACTTCGACTTCAACTTGGACTTTTTAATTCAACTTCAACTTCAACTTTAACTTCAACTTCAACTTTTACTTTAACTTCAATTTCAACTTCAACTTCACCTTTAACTTTAACTTCAACTTCAACTTCAACTTCAACATAACTTCAACTTCAAGATTAACTTCAACCTCAATTTTAACTTCAACTTCAACTTCAACTTCAACTTCAACTTCAACTTTTACTTTAATTTCAACTTCAACTTCAACTTCAGCTTTAACTTTAACTTCAACTTCAATTTCAACTTCAACATTAACTTCATCTTCAACTTTAACTTCAACTTCAACTTAAACTTCAACTTCAACTTCAGCTTCGATTTCAACTTTGACTTCAACTTGGACTTCAACTTTGAATTCAACTTCAACTTCAACTTTTACTTTAATTTCAACTTCAACTTCAACTTCACCTTTAACTTTAACTTCAACTTCAATTTCAACTTCAACATTAACTTCAATTTCAACTTCAACTTTAACTTTAACTTCAACTTCGACTTCAACTTCGACTTCAACTTCGACTTCAACTTCGACTTCAACTTCGACTTCAACTTCGACTTCAACTTCGACTTCAACATGGACTTCAACTTGGACTTTTTAATTCAACTTCAACTTTAACTTTAACTTCAACTTCAACTTTTACTTTAACTTCAGTTTCAACTTCAATTTCAACTTCAATTTCAACTTCAATTTCAACATCAATTTCAACTTCAATTTTAACTTCAATATCAACTTTGATTTCAATTTCGACTTCAATTTCAACTTCGATTTCAACTTTAATTTCAACTTCAATTTCAACTTCAATTTCAACTTCAACTTCAACTTCAACTTCAACTTTAACTTCAACTTCAACTTCAACTTTAACTTCAACTTCAACTTCAACTTCAATTTTAACTTGAAGTTCAACTTCAATTTTAACTTCAATATCAACTTTGATTTCAATTTCGACTTAAATTTCAACTTCGATTTCAACTTCAATTTCAACTTCAATTTCAACTTCAATTTCAACTTCAACTTCAACTTCAACTTCAACTTTAACTTCAATTTCAACTTCAATTTCAACTTCAATTTCAACTTCAATTTTAACTTCAATATCAACTTTGATTTCAATTTCGACTTCAATTTCAACTTCGATTTCAACTTCAATTTCAACTTCGATTTCAACTTCAATTTCAACTTCAATTTCAACTTCAATTTCAACTTCAAATTCAATTTTAACATCAATTTCAACTTCAATTTTAACTTCAATATCAACTTTGATTTCAATTTCAACTTCAATTTCAACTTCGATTTCAACTTCAATTTCAACTTCAATTTCAACTTCAATTTCAACTTCAATTTCAACTTCAACTTCAACTTCAACTTCAATTTCAACTTCAATTTCAACTTCAATTTCAACTTCAATTTTAACTTCAATATCAACTTTGATTTCAATTTCGACTTCAATTTCAACTTCGATTTCAACTTCAATTTCAACTTCGATTTCAACTTCAATTTCAACTTCAATTTCAACTTCAATTTCAACTTCAAATTCAATTTTAACATCAATTTCAACTTCAATTTTAACTTCAATATCAACTTTGATTTCAATTTCAACTTCAATTTCAACTTCGATTTCAACTTCAATTTCAACTTCAATTTCAACTTCAATTTCAACTTCAATTTCAACTTCAAATTCAATTTTAACATCAATTCCAACTTCAATTTTAACTTCAATATCAACTTTGATTTCAATTTCAACTTCAATTTCAACTTCGATTTCAACTTCAATTTCAACTTCAACTTCAACTTTAACTTCAACTTCAACTTCAAATTCAATTTCAACTTTAACTTAAAATTCAACTTCAACTTCAACTTCAACTTCAACTACAACTTCAACTTCAACTTCGACTTCAACTTGGACTTTTTAATTCAACTTCAACTTCAACTTTAACTTCAACTTCAACTTTTACTTTAACTTCAATTTCAACTTCAACTTCACCTTTAACTTTAACTTCAACTTCAACTTCAACTTCAACATAACTTCAACTTCAAGATTAACTTCAACCTCAATTTTAACTTCAACTTCAACTTCAACTTCAACTTCAACTTCAACTTTTACTTTAATTTCAACTTCAACTTCAACTTCAGCTTTAACTTTAACTTCAACTTCAATTTCAACTTCAACATTAACTTCATCTTCAACTTTAACTTCAACTTCAACTTAAACTTCAACTTCAACTTCAGCTTCGATTTCAACTTTGACTTCAACTTGGACTTCAACTTTGAATTCAACTTCAACTTCAACTTTTACTTTAATTTCAACTTCAACTTCAACTTCACCTTTAACTTTAACTTCAACTTCAATTTCAACTTCAACATTAACTTCAATTTCAACTTCAACTTTAACTTTAACTTCAACTTCGACTTCAACTTCGACTTCAACTTCGACTTCAACTTCGACTTCAACTTCGACTTCAACTTCGACTTCAACATGGACTTCAACTTGGACTTTTTAATTCAACTTCAACTTTAACTTTAACTTCAACTTCAACTTTTACTTTAACTTCAGTTTCAACTTCAATTTCAACTTCAATTTCTACTTCAATTTCAACTTCAATTTCAACTTCAATTTCAACTTCAATTTCAACATCAATTTCAACTTCAATTTTAACTTCAATATCAACTTTGATTTCAATTTCGACTTCAATTTCAACTTCGATTTCAACTTCAATTTCAACTTCAATTTCAACTTCAATTTCAACTTCAACTTCAACTTCAACTTCAACTTTAACTTCAACTTCAACTTCAACTTTAACTTCAACTTCAACTTAAACTTCAATTTTAACTTGAAGTTCAACTTCAATTTTAACTTCAATATCAACTTTGATTTCAATTTCGACTTAAATTTCAACTTCGATTTCAACTTCAATTTCAACTTCAATTTCAACTTCAATTTCAACTTCAACTTCAACTTCAACTTCAACTTTAACTTCAATTTCAACTTCAATTTCAACTTCAATTTCAACTTCAATTTTAACTTCAATATCAACTTTGATTTCAATTTCGACTTCAATTTCAACTTCGATTTCAACTTCAATTTCAACTTCGATTTCAACTTCAATTTCAACTTCAATTTCAACTTCAATTTCAACTTCAAATTCAATTTTAACATCAATTTCAACTTCAATTTTAACTTCAATATCAACTTTGATTTCAATTTCAACTTCAATTTCAACTTCGATTTCAACTTCAATTTCAACTTCAATTTCAACTTCAATTTCAACTTCAATTTCAACTTCAACTTCAACTTCAACTTCAATTTCAACTTCAATTTCAACTTCAATTTCAACTTCAATTTTAACTTCAATATCAACTTTGATTTCAATTTCGACTTCAATTTCAACTTCGATTTCAACTTCAATTTCAACTTCGATTTCAACTTCAATTTCAACTTCAATTTCAACTTCAATTTCAACTTCAAATTCAATTTTAACATCAATTTCAACTTCAATTTTAACTTCAATATCAACTTTGATTTCAATTTCAACTTCAATTTCAACTTCGATTTCAACTTCAATTTCAACTTCAATTTCAACTTCAATTTCAACTTCAATTTCAACTTCAAATTCAATTTTAACATCAATTCCAACTTCAATTTTAACTTCAATATCAACTTTGATTTCAATTTCAACTTCAATTTCAACTTCGATTTCAACTTCAATTTCAACTTCAACTTCAACTTTAACTTCAACTTCAACTTCAAATTCAATTTCAACTTTAACTTAAAATTCAACTTCAACTTCAACTTCAACTTCAACTACAACTTCAACTTCAACTTCGACTTCAACTTGGACTTTTTAATTCAACTTCAACTTCAACTTTAACTTCAACTTCAACTTTTACTTTAACTTCAATTTCAACTTCAACTTCACCTTTAACTTTAACTTCAACTTCAACTTCAACTTCAACATAACTTCAACTTCAAGATTAACTTCAACCTCAATTTTAACTTCAACTTCAACTTCAACTTCAACTTCAACTTCAACTTCAACTTTTACTTTAATTTCAACTTCAACTTCAACTTCAGCTTTAACTTTAACTTCAACTTCAATTTCAACTTCAACATTAACTTCATCTTCAACTTTAACTTCAACTTCAACTTAAACTTCAACTTCAACTTCAGCTTCGATTTCAACTTTGACTTCAACTTGGACTTCAACTTTGAATTCAACTTCAACTTCAACTTTTACTTTAATTTCAACTTCAACTTCAACTTCACCTTTAACTTTAACTTCAACTTCAATTTCAACTTCAACATTAACTTCAATTTCAACTTCAACTTTAACTTTAACTTCAACTTCGACTTCAACTTCGACTTCAACTTCGACTTCAACTTCAACTTCGACTTCAACTTCGACTTCAACATGGACTTCAACTTGGACTTTTTAATTCAACTTCAACTTTAACTTTAACTTCAACTTCAACTTTTACTTTAACTTCAGTTTCAACTTCAATTTCAACTTCAATTTCTACTTCAATTTCAACTTCAATTTCAACTTCAATTTCAACTTCAATTTCAACATCAATTTCAACTTCAATTTTAACTTCAATATCAACTTTGATTTCAATTTCGACTTCAATTTCAACTTCGATTTCAACTTCAATTTCAACTTCAATTTCAACTTCAATTTCAACTTCAATTTCAACTTCAACTTCAACTTCAACTTCAACTTTAACTTCAACTTCAACTTCAACTTTAACTTCAACTTCAACTTAAACTTCAATTTTAACTTGAAGTTCAACTTCAATTTTAACTTCAATATCAACTTTGATTTCAATTTCGACTTAAATTTCAACTTCGATTTCAACTTCAATTTCAACTTCAATTTCAACTTCAATTTCAACTTCAACTTCAACTTCAACTTCAACTTTAACTTCAATTTCAACTTCAATTTCAACTTCAATTTCAACTTCAATTTCAACTTCAATTTTAACTTCAATATCAACTTTGATTTCAATTTCGACTTCAATTTCAACTTCGATTTCAACTTCAATTTCAACTTCGATTTCAACTTCAATTTCAACTTCAATTTCAACTTCAATTTCAACTTCAAATTCAATTTTAACATCAATTTCAACTTCAATTTTAACTTCAATATCAACTTTGATTTCAATTTCAACTTCAATTTCAACTTCGATTTCAACTTCAATTTCAACTTCAATTTCAACTTCAATTTCAACTTCAATTTCAACTTCAACTTCAACTTCAACTTCAATTTCAACTTCAATTTCAACTTCAATTTCAACTTCAATTTTAACTTCAATATCAACTTTGATTTCAATTTCGACTTCAATTTCAACTTCGATTTCAACTTCAATTTCAACTTCGATTTCAACTTCAATTTCAACTTCAATTTCAACTTCAATTTCAACTTCAAATTCAGTTTTAACATCAATTTCAACTTCAATTTTAACTTCAATATCAACTTTGATTTCAATTTCAACTTCAATTTCAACTTCGATTTCAACTTCAATTTCAACTTCAATTTCAACTTCAATTTCAACTTCAATTTCAACTTCAAATTCAATTTTAACATCAATTCCAACTTCAATTTTAACTTCAATATCAACTTTGATTTCAATTTCAACTTCAATTTCAACTTCGATTTCAACTTCAATTTCAACTTCAACTTCAACTTTAACTTCAACTTCAACTTCAAATTCAATTTCAACTTTAACTTAAAATTCAACTTCAACTTCAACTTCAACTTCAACTACAACTTCAACTTCAACTTCGACTTCAACTTGGACTTTTTAATTCAACTTCAACTTCAACTTTAACTTCAACTTCAACTTTTACTTTAACTTCAATTTCAACTTCAACTTCACCTTTAACTTTAACTTCAACTTCAACTTCAACTTCAACATAACTTCAACTTCAAGATTAACTTCAACCTCAATTTTAACTTCAACTTCAACTTCAACTTCAACTTCAACTTCAACTTCAACTTTTACTTTAATTTCAACTTCAACTTCAACTTCAGCTTTAACTTTAACTTCAACTTCAATTTCAACTTCAACATTAACTTCATCTTCAACTTTAACTTCAACTTCAACTTAAACTTCAACTTCAACTTCAGCTTCGATTTCAACTTTGACTTCAACTTGGACTTCAACTTTGAATTCAACTTCAACTTCAACTTTTACTTTAATTTCAACTTCAACTTCAACTTCACCTTTAACTTTAACTTCAACTTCAATTTCAACTTCAACATTAACTTCAATTTCAACTTCAACTTTAACTTTAACTTCAACTTCGACTTCAACTTCGACTTCAACTTCGACTTCAACTTCGACTTCAACTTCGACTTCAACTTCGACTTCAACATGGACTTCAACTTGGACTTTTTAATTCAACTTCAACTTCAACTTTAACTTCAACTTCAACTTTTACTTTAACTTCAGTTTCAACTTCAATTTCAACTTCAATTTCTACTTCAATTTCAACTTCAATTTCAACTTCAATTTCAACTTCAATTTCAACATCAATTTCAACTTCAATTTTAACTTCAATATCAACTTTGATTTCAATTTCGACTTCAATTTCAACTTCGATTTCAACTTCAATTTCAACTTCAATTTCAACTTCAATTTCAACTTCAACTTCAACTTCAACTTCAACTTTAACTTCAACTTCAACTTCAACTTTAACTTCAACTTCAACTTAAACTTCAATTTTAACTTGAAGTTCAACTTCAATTTTAACTTCAATATCAACTTTGATTTCAATTTCGACTTAAATTTCAACTTCGATTTCAACTTCAATTTCAACTTCAATTTCAACTTCAATTTCAACTTCAACTTCAACTTCAACTTCAACTTTAACTTCAATTTCAACTTCAATTTTAACTTCAATTTCAACTTCAATTTCAACTTCAATTTTAAATTCAATTTTAACTTCAATTTCAACTTCAATTTTAACTTCAATTTCAACTTAACTTCAACTTCAACTTCAACTTCACTTTCAAGTTCAACTTCAAATTCAACTTCAACTTCAACTTTAACTTCAACTTCAACTTCAACTTCAATTTTAACTTCAACTTCAACTTAAACTTCAATTTTAACTTCAATTTCAACATCAATTTCAACTTCAATTTCAACTTCAAATTCAACTTCAATTTCAACTTTAGTTTCAACTTCAATTTCAACTTCAATTTCAACTTCAATTTTAACTTCGACTTCAACATGGACTTCAACTTGGATTTTTTTATTTAACTTCAACTTCAACTTCAACTTTAACTTCAACTTCAACTTCAAATTCAATTTCAACTTTAACTTAAAATTCAACTTCAACTTCAACTTCAACTTCAACTACAACTTCAACTTCAACTTCGACTTCAACTTGGACTTTTTAATTCAACTTCAACTTCAACTTTAACTTCAACTTCAACTTCAAATTCAATTTCAACTTTAACTTAAAATTCAACTTCAACTTCAACTTCAACTTCAACTACAACTTCAACTTCAACTTCGACTTCAACTTGGACTTTTTAATTCAACTTCAACTTCAACTTTAACTTCAACTTCAACTTTTACTTTAACTTCAATTTCAACTTCAACTTCACCTTTAACTTTAACTTCAACTTCAACTTCAACTTCAACATAACTTCAACTTCAAGATTAACTTCAACCTCAATTTTAACTTCAACTTCAACTTCAACTTCAACTTCAACTTCAACTTCAACTTTTACTTTAATTTCAACTTCAACTTCAACTTCAGCTTTAACTTTAACTTCAACTTCAATTTCAACTTCAACATTAACTTCATCTTCAACTTTAACTTCAACTTCAACTTAAACTTCAACTTCAACTTCAGCTTCGATTTCAACTTTGACTTCAACTTGGACTTCAACTTTGAATTCAACTTCAACTTCAACTTTTACTTTAATTTCAACTTCAACTTCAACTTCACCTTTAACTTTAACTTCAACTTCAATTTCAACTTCAACATTAACTTCAATTTCAACTTCAACTTTAACTTTAACTTCAACTTCGACTTCAACTTCGACTTCAACTTCGACTTCAACTTCGACTTCAACTTCGACTTCAACTTCGACTTCAACTTCGACTTCAACTTCGACTTCAACATGGACTTCAACTTGGACTTTTTAATTCAACTTCAACTTCAACTTTAACTTCAACTTCAACTTTTACTTTAACTTCAGTTTCAACTTCAATTTCAACTTCAATTTCTACTTCAATTTCAACTTCAATTTCAACTTCAATTTCAACTTCAATTTCAACATCAATTTCAACTTCAATTTTAACTTCAATATCAACTTTGATTTCAATTTCGACTTCAATTTCAACTTCGATTTCAACTTCAATTTCAACTTCAATTTCAACTTCAATTTCAACTTCAACTTCAACTTCAACTTCAACTTTAACTTCAACTTCAACTTCAACTTTAACTTCAACTTCAACTTAAACTTCAATTTTAACTTGAAGTTCAACTTCAATTTTAACTTCAATATCAACTTTGATTTCAATTTCGACTTAAATTTCAACTTCGATTTCAACTTCAATTTCAACTTCAATTTCAACTTCAATTTCAACTTCAACTTCAACTTCAACTTCAACTTTAACTTCAATTTCAACTTCAATTTTAACTTCAATTTCAACTTCAATTTCAACTTCAATTTTAAATTCAATTTTAACTTCAATTTCAACTTGAATTTTAACTTCAATTTCAACTTAACTTCAACTTCAACTTCAACTTCACTTTCAAGTTCAACTTCAAATTCAACTTCAACTTCAACTTTAACTTCAACTTCAACTTCAACTTCAATTTTAACTTCAACTTCAACTTAAACTTCAATTTTAACTTCAATTTCAACATCAATTTCAACTTCAATTTCAACTTCAAATTCAACTTCAATTTCAACTTTAGTTTCAACTTCAATTTCAACTTCAATTTCAACTTCAATTTTAACTTCGACTTCAACATGGACTTCAACTTGGATTTTTTTATTTAACTTCAACTTCAACTTCAACTTTAACTTCAACTTCAACTTCAAATTCAATTTCAACTTTAACTTAAAATTCAACTTCAACTTCAACTTCAACTTCAACTACAACTTCAACTTCAACTTCGACTTCAACTTGGACTTTTTAATTCAACTTCAACTTCAACTTTAACTTCAACTTCAACTTCAAATTCAATTTCAACTTTAACTTAAAATTCAACTTCAACTTCAACTTCAACTTCAACTACAACTTCAACTTCAACTTCGACTTCAACTTGGACTTTTTAATTCAACTTCAACTTCAACTTTAACTTCAACTTCAACTTTTACTTTAACTTCAATTTCAACTTCAACTTCACCTTTAACTTTAACTTCAACTTCAACTTCAACTTCAACATAACTTCAACTTCAAGATTAACTTCAACCTCAATTTTAACTTCAACTTCAACTTCAACTTCAACTTCAACTTCAACTTCAACTTTTACTTTAATTTCAACTTCAACTTCAACTTCAGCTTTAACTTTAACTTCAACTTCAATTTCAACTTCAACATTAACTTCATCTTCAACTTTAACTTCAACTTCAACTTAAACTTCAACTTCAACTTCAGCTTCGATTTCAACTTTGACTTCAACTTGGACTTCAACTTTGAATTCAACTTCAACTTCAACTTTTACTTTAATTTCAACTTCAACTTCAACTTCACCTTTAACTTTAACTTCAACTTCAATTTCAACTTCAACATTAACTTCAATTTCAACTTCAACTTTAACTTTAACTTCAACTTCGACTTCAACTTCGACTTCAACTTCGACTTCAACTTCGACTTCAACTTCGACTTCAACTTCGACTTCAACTTCGACTTCAACTTCGACTTCAACTTCGACTTCAACATGGACTTCAACTTGGACTTTTTAATTCAACTTCAACTTCAACTTTAACTTCAACTTCAACTTTTACTTTAACTTCAGTTTCAACTTCAATTTCAACTTCAATTTCTACTTCAATTTCAACTTCAATTTCAACTTCAATTTCAACTTCAATTTCAACATCAATTTCAACTTCAATTTTAACTTCAATATCAACTTTGATTTCAATTTCGACTTCAATTTCAACTTCGATTTCAACTTCAATTTCAACTTCAATTTCAACTTCAATTTCAACTTCAACTTCAACTTCAACTTCAACTTTAACTTCAACTTCAACTTCAACTTTAACTTCAACTTCAACTTAAACTTCAATTTTAACTTGAAGTTCAACTTCAATTTTAACTTCAATATCAACTTTGATTTCAATTTCGACTTAAATTTCAACTTCGATTTCAACTTCAATTTCAACTTCAATTTCAACTTCAATTTCAACTTCAACTTCAACTTCAACTTCAACTTTAACTTCAATTTCAACTTCAATTTTAACTTCAATTTCAACTTCAATTTCAACTTCAATTTTAAATTCAATTTTAACTTCAATTTCAACTTCAATTTTAACTTCAATTTCAACTTAACTTCAACTTCAACTTCAACTTCACTTTCAAGTTCAACTTCAAATTCAACTTCAACTTCAACTTTAACTTCAACTTCAACTTCAACTTCAATTTTAACTTCAACTTCAACTTAAACTTCAATTTTAACTTCAATTTCAACATCAATTTCATCTTCAATTTCAACTTCAAATTCAACTTCAATTTCAACTTTAGTTTCAACTTCAATTTCAACTTCAATTTCAACTTCAATTTTAACTTCGACTTCAACATGGACTTCAACTTGGATTTTTTTATTTAACTTCAACTTCAACTTCAACTTTAACTTCAACTTCAACTTCAAATTCAATTTCAACTTTAACTTAAAATTCAACTTCAACTTCAACTTCAACTTCAACTACAACTTCAACTTCAACTTCGACTTCAACTTGGACTTTTTAATTCAACTTCAACTTCAACTTTAACTTCAACTTCAACTTCAAATTCAATTTCAACTTTAACTTAAAATTCAACTTCAACTTCAACTTCAACTTCAACTACAACTTCAACTTCAACTTCGACTTCAACTTGGACTTTTTAATTCAACTTCAACTTCAACTTTAACTTCAACTTCAACTTTTACTTTAACTTCAATTTCAACTTCAACTTCACCTTTAACTTTAACTTCAACTTCAACTTCAACTTCAACATAACTTCAACTTCAAGATTAACTTCAACCTCAATTTTAACTTCAACTTCAACTTCAACTTCAACTTCAACTTCAACTTTTACTTTAATTTCAACTTCAACTTCAACTTCAGCTTTAACTTTAACTTCAACTTCAATTTCAACTTCAACATTAACTTCATCTTCAACTTTAACTTCAACTTCAACTTAAACTTCAACTTCAACTTCAGCTTCGATTTCAACTTTGACTTCAACTTGGACTTCAACTTTGAATTCAACTTCAACTTCAACTTTTACTTTAATTTCAACTTCAACTTCAACTTCACCTTTAACTTTAACTTCAACTTCAATTTCAACTTCAACATTAACTTCAATTTCAACTTCAACTTTAACTTTAACTTCAACTTCGACTTCAACTTCGACTTCAACTTCGACTTCAACTTCGACTTCAACATGGACTTCAACTTGGACTTTTTAATTCAACTTCAACTTCAACTTTAACTTCAACTTCAACTTTTACTTTAACTTCAGTTTCAACTTCAATTTCAACTTCAATTTCTACTTCAATTTCAACTTCAATTTCAACTTCAATTTCAACTTCAATTTCAACATCAATTTCAACTTCAATTTTAACTTCAATATCAACTTTGATTTCAATTTCGACTTCAATTTCAACTTCGATTTCAACTTCAATTTCAACTTCAATTTCAACTTCAATTTCAACTTCAACTTCAACTTCAACTTCAACTTTAACTTCAACTTCAACTTCAACTTTAACTTCAACTTCAACTTCAACTTCAATTTTAACTTGAAGTTCAACTTCAATTTTAACTTCAACTTCAACTTCAACTTCAACTTTAACTTCAACTTCAACTTCAACTTTAACTTCAACTTCGACTTCAACTTCGACTTCAACTTCGACTTCAACTTCGACTTCAACTTCGACTTCAACATGGACTTCAACTTGGACTTTTTAATTCAACTTCAACTTCAACTTTAACTTCAACTTCAACTTTTACTTTAACTTCAGTTTCAACTTCAATTTCAACTTCAATTTCTACTTCAATTTCAACTTCAATTTCAACTTCAATTTCGACTTCAATTTCAACATCAATTTCAACTTCAATTTTAACTTCAATATCAACTTTGATTTCAATTTCGACTTCAATTTCAACTTCGATTTCAACTTCAATTTCAACTTCAATTTCAACTTCAATTTCAACTTCAACTTCAACTTCAACTTCAACTTTAACTTCAACTTCAACTTCAACTTTAACTTCAACTTCAACTTAAACTTCAATTTTAACTTGAAGTTCAACTTCAATTTTAACTTCAATATCAACTTTGATTTCAATTTCGACTTAAATTTCAACTTCGATTTCAACTTCAATTTCAACTTCAATTTCAACTTCAATTTCAACTTCAACTTCAACTTCAACTTCAACTTTAACTTCAATTTCAACTTCAATTTTAACTTCAATTTCAACTTCAATTTCAACTTCAATTTTAAATTCAATTTTAACTTCAATTTCAACTTCAATTTTAACTTCAATTTCAACTTAACTTCAACTTCAACTTCAACTTCACTTTCAAGTTCAACTTCAAATTCAACTTCAACTTCAACTTTAACTTCAACTTCAACTTCAACTTCAATTTTAACTTCAACTTCAACTTAAACTTCAATTTTAACTTCAATTTCAACATCAATTTCAACTTCAATTTCAACTTCAAATTCAACTTCAATTTCAACTTTAGTTTCAACTTCAATTTCAACTTCAATTTCAACTTCAATTTTAACTTCGACTTCAACATGGACTTCAACTTGGATTTTTTTATTTAACTTCAACTTCAACTTCAACTTTAACTTCAACTTCAACTTCAGCTTCGATTTCAACTTTGACTTCAACTTGGACTTCAACTTCGACTTCAACTTCGACTTCAACTTCGACTTCAACATGGACTTCAACTTGGACTTTTTAATTCAACTTCAACTTCAACTTTAACTTCAACTTCAACTTTTACTTTAACTTCAGTTTCAACTTCAATTTCAACTTCAATTTCTACTTCAATTTCAACTTCAATTTCAACTTCAATTTCAACTTCAATTTCAACATCAATTTCAACTTCAATTTTAACTTCAATATCAACTTTGATTTCAATTTCAACTTCAATTTCAACTTCAATTTCAACTTCAACTTCAACTTCAACTTCAACTTTAACTTCAACTTCAACTTCAACTTTAACTTCAACTTCAACTTCAACTTCAATTTTAACTTGAAGTTCAACTTCAATTTTAACTTCAATATCAACTTTGATTTCAATTTCGACTTAAATTTCAACTTCGATTTCAACTTCAATTTCAACTTCAATTTCAACTTCAATTTCAACTTCAACTTCAACTTCAACTTCAACTTTAACTTCAATTTCAACTTCAATTTCAACTTCAATTTCAACTTCAATTTTAACTTCAATATCAACTTTGAT
The DNA here is from genome assembly GCA_036925085.1 of Brachycybe producta. Lineage (NCBI taxonomy): Eukaryota > Metazoa > Arthropoda > Diplopoda > Playtdesmida > Andrognathidae > Brachycybe > Brachycybe producta. The sequence continues at coordinate 18,830 of JAUPFP010000174.1, forward strand.
TTCAATTTCGACTTCAATTTCAACTTCGATTTCAACTTCAATTTCAACTTCGATTTCAACTTCAATTTCAACTTCAATTTCAACTTCAATTTCAACTTCAAATTCAATTTTAACATCAATTTCAACTTCAATTTTAACTTCAATATCAACTTTGATTTCAATTTCAACTTCAATTTCAACTTCGATTTCAACTTCAATTTCAACTTCAATTTCAACTTCAATTTCAACTTCAATTTCAACTTCAACTTCAACTTCAACTTCAATTTCAACTTCAATTTCAACTTCAATTTCAACTTCAATTTTAACTTCAATATCAACTTTGATTTCAATTTCGACTTCAATTTCAACTTCGATTTCAACTTCAATTTCAACTTCGATTTCAACTTCAATTTCAACTTCAATTTCAACTTCAATTTCAACTTCAAATTCAATTTTAACATCAATTTTAACTTCAATTTTAACTTCAATATCAACTTTGATTTCAATTTCAACTTCAATTTCAACTTCGATTTCAACTTCAATTTCAACTTTAATTTCAACTTCAATTTCAACTTCAATTTCAACTTCAAATTCAATTTTAACATCAATTCCAACTTCAATTTTAACTTCAATATCAACTTTGATTTCAATTTCAACTTCAATTTCAACTTCGATTTCAACTTCAATTTCAACTTCAATTTCAACTTCAATTTCAACTTCAAATTCAATTTTAACATCAATTTCAACTTCAATTTTAACTTCAATATCAACTTTGATTTCAATTTCAACTTCAATTTTAACTTCAATATCAACTTTGATTTCAATTTCGACTTCAATTTCAACTTCGATTTCAACTTCTATTTCAACTTCAATTTCAACTTCAATTTCAACTTCAACTTCAACTTCAACTTTAACTTCAATTTCAACTTCAATTTCAACTTCAATTTCAGCTTCAATTTCAACATCAATTTCAACTTCAATTTCAGTGTCAACTTCAATTTCAATGTCAACTTCAATTTCAAACTTAACTTCAACTTCAACTTCTCCTTCAAGTTCAACTTCAAATTTAACTTCAACTTCAACTTTAACTTCAACTTAAACTTAAACTTCAATTTTAACTTCAATTTCAACTTCAATTTCAACTTCACTTTCAACGTCAATTTCAACTTCAATTTCTACTTCATTTTCAACTTTAATTTCAACTTCAATTTCAACTTCAATTTCAACTTCAATTTCAACTTCAATTTCAACTTCAATTTCAACTTCAACTTCAACTTCAGTTTCAACTTCAATTTCAACTTCAATTTCAATTTCAACTTCAACTTCAATTTCAACTTCAATTTCAACTTCAATTTCAACTTCAATTTCAACTTCAATTTCAACTTCAATTTCAACTTCAATTTCAACTTCAACTTCAATTTCAACTTCAATTTTAATTTCAAGTTGAACTTAACTTCAACTTCAACTTCAACTTCACTTTCAAGTTCAACTTCAATTTCAACTTCAATTTCAGTGTCAAATTCAATTTCAATGTCAACTTCAATTTCAAATTCAGTTTCAACTTCAACTTTAGTTTCAACTTCAACTTCAGTTTCAACTTCAATTTAAATGTCAATTTCAACTTTAATTTCAACTTCAACTTTAACTTTAATTTCAACTTCAATTTCAACTTCAATGTCAACTTCAATTTCAACTTCATTTTCAATTTCAATTTCAACTTCAATTTCAACTTCAATTTCAACTTCAATTTCAACTTCAATTTCAGCTTCAATTTCAACATCAATTTCAACTTCAATTTCAGTGTCAAATTCAATTTCAATGTCAACTTCAATTTCAAACTTAACTTCAACTTCAACTTCTTTTTCAAGTTCAACTTCAAATTTAACTTCAACTTCAACTTTAACTTCAACTTAAACTTAAACTTCAATTTTAACTTCAATTTCAACTTCAATTTCAACTTCACTTTCAACGTCAATTTCAACTTCAATTTCTACTTCAATTTCTACTTCATTTTCAACTTTAATTTCAACTTCAATTTTAACTTCAATTTCAACTTCAATTTCAACTTCAATTTCAACTTCAATTTCAACTTCAATTTCAACTTCAATTTCAACTTCAATTTCTACTTCGATTTGAACTTCGACATCAACATGGACTTCAACTTGGACTTTTTAATTTAACTTCAACTTCAACTTCAATTTCAACTTCAACTTCAACTTTAACTTCAACTTTTACTTAACTTCAACTTCAACTTTAACTTCAACTTCAAATCCAACTTCAACTTCAACTTTAACTTTAACTTCAACTTCAACTTTAACTTCAACTTCAACTTCAACTTCAATTTTAACTTCGATTTTACTTCAATTTCAACTTCAATTTCAACTTCAATTTTAACTTCAATTTCAACTTCAATTTCAACTTCCATTTCAACTTCAATTTCAACTTCAACTTCAACTTCAACTTCAATTTCAAACTTAACTTCAACTTCATCTTCAAGTTCAACTTCAAATTCAAATTCAACTTCAACTTTAACCTTAACTTAAACTTAAACTTCAATTTTAACATCAATTTCAACTTCAATTTCAACTTCAATTTCAACTTCAATTTCAACTTCAATTTCAACTTCAATTTCAACTTCAATTTCAACTTCAATTTCAACTTCAATTTCAACTTCAACTTCAACTTCAGTTTCAACTTCAATTTTAACTTCAATTTCAACTTCAATTTTAACTTCAATTTCAACTTCAATTTCAACTTCAATTTCAACTTCAATTTCAACTTCAATTTCAACTTCAATTTCAACTTCAATTTCAACTTCAATTTCAACTTCAATTTCAACTTCAATTTCAACTTCAATTTCAACTTCAATTTCAACTTCAATTTCAACTTCAATTTCAACTTCCACTTCAATTTCAAACTTAACTTCAACTTCAACTTAACTTCAACTTCAACTTTAACTTCACATTCAAGTTCAACTTCAAATTCAACTTCAACTTCAACTTTAACTTCAATTAAACTTAAACTTCAATTTCAACTTCAAATTCAACTTCAACTTCAACTTCAAGTTCAACTTCAAATTTAACTTCAACTTCAACTTTAACTTCAACTTCAACTTAAACTTCAATTTTAAATTCCAATTCAACTTCAATTTCAACTTCAATTTCAACTTCAAATTCAACTTCAACTTCAACTTTAACCTTAACCTTAACTTAAACTTAAACTTCAATTTTAACTTCAATTTCAACTTCATTTTCAACTTCAATTTCAACTTCAATTTCAACTTCAATTTCAACTTCAATTTCAACTTCAATTTCAACTTCAATTTCAACTTCAATTTCAACTTCAATTTCAACTTCAATTTCAACTTCAATTTCAACTTCAACTTCAACTTCAGTTTCAACTTCAATTTCAACTTCAATTTCAACTTCAATTTCAACTTCAATTTCAACTTCAATTTCAACTTCAATTTCAATGTCAACTTCAATTTCAATGTCAACTTCAATTTCAAACTTAACTTTAACTTCAACTTAACCTTCAAGTTCAACTTCAAATTTAACTTAACTTCAACTTTAACTTCAACTAAACTTAAACTTCAATTTTAACTACAATTTCAACTTCAATTTCAACATCAATTTCAACTTCAATTTCAACTTCAATTTCAACTTCAATTTCAACTTCAATTTCAACTTCAAATTCAACTTCAGTGTCAACTTCAATTTCAATGTCAACTTCAACTTCAATTTCAACTTTATTTTTAACTTCAATTTCAACTTCAAATCAACTTCAACTTCAACTTCAATTTCAACTTCAATTTCAACTTCAATTTCAACTTCAATTTCAACTTCAATTTCAACTTCAATTTCAATGTCGACTTCAAGTTCATTGTCAATTTCAATTTCAAACTTAACTTCAACTTCAACTTTACATTCAAGTTCAACTTCAAATTTAACTTCAACTTCAACTTTAACTTCAACTTCAACTTAAACTTCAATTTTAACTTCAAATTCAACTTCAATTTCAACTTCAATTTCAACTTCAAACTCAACTTCAACTTCAACTTTAACCTTAACCTTAACTTAAACTTAAACTTCAATTTTAACTTCAATTTCAACTTCAATTTCAACTTCAATTTCAACTTCAATTACAACTTCAATTTCAACTTCAGTTTCAACTTCAATTTAAATTCAATTTCAACTTCAAATTCAACTTCAATTTCAACTTCAATTTCAACTTCAATTTCAACTTCAATTTCAACTTCAATTTCAACTTCAATTTCAACTTCCACTTCAATTTCAAACTTAACTTCAACTTCAACTTAACTTCAACTTCAACTTTAACTTCACTTTCAAGTTCAACTTCAAATTCAACTTCAACTTCAACTTTAACTTCAATTAAACATAAACTTCAATTTCAACTTCAAATTCAACTTCAACTTCAACTTTAATTTCAACTTCAATTTCAACTTCAATTTCAACTTCAATTTCAACTTCAATTTCAACTTCAACTTTAACTTCAATTAAACTTAAACTTCAATTTCAACTTCAAATTTAACTTAACTTCAACTTTAACTTGAACTTAAACTTAAACTTCAATTTTAACTTCAATTTCAACTTCAATTTCAACATCAATTTCAACTTCAATTTCAACTTCAATTTCAACTTCAATTTCAACTTCAATTTCAACTTCAATTTCAACTTCAATTTCAACTTCAATTTCAACTTCAATTTCAACTTCAATTTTAACTTCAATTTCAACTTCAATTTCAACTTCAATTTTAACTTCAATTTCAACTTCAATTTCAACTTCAATTTTAACTTCAATTTCATCTTCAATTACAACTTCAATTTCAACTTCAGTTTCAACTTCAATTTTAACTTCAATTTCAACTTCAATTTTAACTTCAATTTCAACTTCAATTTCAACTTCAATTTCAACTTCAATTTCAACTTCAGTTTCAACTTCAATTTCAATGTCAACTTCAATTTCAATTTCAACTTCAATTTTAACTTCAATTACAACTTCAATTTCAACTTCAGTTTCAACTTCAATTTTAACTTCAATTTCAACTTCAATTTTAACTTCAATTTCAACTTCAATTTCAACTTCAATTTCAACTTCAATTTCAACTTCAATTTCAACTTCAATTTCAACTTCAATTTTAACTTCAATTTCAACTTCAATTTCAACTTTAATTTCAACTTCAATTTCAACTTCAATTTCAACTTTAATTTCAACTTCAATTTCAACTTCAATTTCAACTTCCACTTCAATTTCAAACTTAACTTCAACTTCAACTTAACTTCAACTTCAACTTTAACTTCACTTTCAAGTTCAACTTCAAATTCAACTTCAACTTCAACTTTAACTTCAATTAAACTTAAACTTCAATTTCAACTTCAAATTCAACTTCAACTTCAACTTCAAGTTCAACTTCAAATTTAACTTCAACTTCAACTTTAACTTCAACTTCAACTTAAACTTCAATTTTAACTTCAAATTCAACTTCAATTTCAACTTCAATTTCAACTTCAAATTCAACTTCAACTTCAACTTTAACCTTAACCTTAACTTAAACTTAAACTTCAATTTTAACTTCAATTTCAACTTCAATTTCAACTTCAATTTCAACTTCAATTTCAACTTCAATTTCAACTTCAATTTCAACTTCAATTTCAACTTCAATTTCAACTTCAATTTCAACTTCAATTTCAATGTCAACTTCAATTTCAATGTCAACTTCAATTTCAAACTTAACTTTAACTTCAACTTAACCTTCAAGTTCAACTTCAAATTTAACTTAACTTCAACTTTAACTTCAACTTCAACTTCAATTTTAACTTCAATTTCAACTTCAATTTCAACATCAATTTCAACTTCAATTTCAACTTCAATTTCAACTTCAATTTCAACTTCAATTTCAACTTCAGTGTCAACTTCAATTTCAATGTCAACTTCAACTTCAATTTCATCTTCAATTTTAACTTCAATTTCAACTTCAATTTCAACTTCAATTTTAACTACAATTTCAACTTCAATTTCAACTTCAATTTTAACTTCAATTTCAACTTCAATTACAACTTCAATTTCAACTTCAGTTTCAACTTCAATTTTAACTTCAATTTCAACTTCAATTTTAACTTCAATTTCAACTTCAATTTCAACTTCAATTTCAACTTCAATTTCAACTTCAATTTCAACTTCAATTTCAACTTCAATTTCAACTTCAATTTCAACTTCAATTTCAACTTCAATTTCAACTTCAATTTCAACTTCCACTTCAATTTCAAACTTAACTTCAACTTCAACTTAACTTCAACTTCAACTTTAACTTCACATTCAAGTTCAACTTCAAATTCAACTTCAACTTCAACTTTAACTTCAATTAAACTTAAACTTCAATTTCAACTTCAAATTCAACTTCAACTTCAACTTCAACTTCAACTTTAACCTTAACCTTAACTTAAACTTAAACTTCAATTTTAACTTCAATTTCAACTTCATTTTCAACTTCAATTTCAACTTCAATTTCAACTTCAATTTCAACTTCAATTTCAACTTCAACTTCAACTTCAGTTTCAACTTCAGTTTCAACTTCAATTTCAACTTCAATTTCTACTTGAATTTCAACTTCAATTTCAACTTCAATTTCAACTTCAATTTCAATGTCAACTTCAATTTCAATGTCAACTTCAATTTCAAACTTAACTTTAACTTCAACTTAACCTTCAAGTTCAACTTCAAATTTAACTTAACTTCAACTTTAACTTCAACTTAAACTTAAACTTCAATTTTAACTACAATTTCAACTTCAATTTCAACATCAATTTCAACTTCAATTTCAACTTCAATTTCAACTTCAATTTCAACTTCAATTTCAACTTCAAATTCAACTTCAGTGTCAACTTCAATTTCAATGTCAACTTCAACTTCAATTTCAACTTTATTTTTAACTTCAATTTCAACTTCAAATTCAACTTCAACTTCAACTTCAATTTCAACTTCAATTTCAACTTCAATTTCAACTTCAATTTCAACTTCAATTTCAACTTCAATTTCAACTTCAATTTCAACTTCAATTTCAATGTCGACTTCAAGTTCATTGTCAATTTCAATTTCAAACTAAACTACAACTTCAACTTTACATTCAATTTCAACTTCAATTTCAATTTCAACTTCAACTTCAATTTCAACTTCAATTTCAACTTCAATTTCAACTTCAATTTCAACTTCAATTTCAACTTCAATTTCAACTTCAATTTCAACTTCAACTTCAATTTCAACTTCAATTTTAATTTCAAGTTGAACTTAACTTCAACTTCAACTTCAACTTCACTTTCAAGTTCAACTTCAATTTCAACTTCAATTTCAGTGTCAAATTCAATTTCAATGTCAACTTCAATTTCAAATTCAGTTTCAACTTCAACTTTAGTTTCAACTTCAACTTCAGTTTCAACTTCAATTTCAATGTCAATTTCAACTTTAATTTCAACTTCAACTTTAACTTTAATTTCAACTTCAATTTCAACTTCAATGTCAACTTCAATTTCAACTTCATTTTCAATTTCAATTTCAACTTCAATTTCAACTTCAATTTCAACTTCAATTTCAACTTCAATTTCAGCTTCAATTTCAACATCAATTTCAACTTCAATTTCAGTGTCAAATTCAATTTCAATGTCAACTTCAATTTCAAACTTAACTTCAACTTCAACTTCTTTTTCAAGTTCAACTTCAAATTTAACTTCAACTTCAACTTTAACTTCAACTTAAACTTAAACTTCAATTTTAACTTCAATTTCAACTTCAATTTCAACTTCACTTTCAACGTCAATTTCAACTTCAATTTCTACTTCAATTTCTACTTCATTTTCAACTTTAATTTCAACTTCAATTTTAACTTCAATTTCAACTTCAATTTCAACTTCAATTTCAACTTCAATTTCAACTTCAATTTCAACTTCAATTTCAACTTCAATTTCTACTTCGATTTGAACTTCGACATCAACATGGACTTCAACTTGGACTTTTTAATTTAACTTCAACTTCAACTTCAATTTCAACTTCAACTTCAACTTTAACTTCAACTTTTACTTAACTTTAACTTCAACTTTAACTTCAACTTCAAATCCAACTTCAACTTCAACTTTAACTTTAACTTCAACTTCAACTTTAACTTCAACTTCAACTTCAACTTCAATTTTAACTTCGATTTTACTTCAATTTCAACTTCAATTTCAACTTCAATTTTAATTTCAATTTCAACTTCAATTTCAACTTCCATTTCAACTTCAATTTCAACTTCAAATTCAACTTCAACTTCAATTTCAAACTTAACTTCAACTTCATCTTCAAGTTCAACTTCAAATTCAAATTCAACTTCAACTTTAACCTTAACTTAAACTTAAACTTCAATTTTAACATCAATTTCAACTTCAATTTCAACTTCAATTTCAACTTCAATTTCAACTTCAATTTCAACTTCAATTTCAACTTCAATTTCAACTTCAATTTCAACTTCAATTTCAACTTCAACTTCAACTTCAGTTTCAACTTCAATTTTAACTTCAATTTCAACTTCAATTTTAACTTCAATTTCAACTTCAATTTCAACTTCAATTTCAACTTCAATTTCAACTTCAATTTCAACTTCAATTTCAACTTCAATTTCAACTTCAATTTCAACTTCAATTTCAACTTCAATTTCAACTTCAATTTCAACTTCCACTTCAATTTCAAACTTAACTTCAACTTCAACTTAACTTCAACTTCAACTTTAACTTCACATTCAAGTTCAACTTCAAATTCAACTTCAACTTCAACTTTAACTTCAATTAAACTTAAACTTCAATTTCAACTTCAAATTCAACTTCAACTTCAACTTCAACTTCAAGTTCAACTTCAAATTTAACTTCAACTTCAACTTTAACTTCAACTTCAACTTAAACTTCAATTTTAAATTCCAATTCAACTTCAATTTCAACTTCAATTTCAACTTCAAATTCAACTTCAACTTCAACTTTAACCTTAACCTTAACTTAAACTTAAACTTCAATTTTAACTTCAATTTCAACTTCATTTTCAACTTCAATTTCAACTTCAATTTCAACTTCAATTTCAACTTCAATTTCAACTTCAATTTCAACTTCAATTTCAACTTCAATTTCAACTTCAATTTCAACTTCAATTTCAACTTCAATTTCAACTTCAATTTCAACTTCAATTTTAACTTCAATTTCAACTTCAATTTCAACTTCATTTTTAACTTCAATTTCAACTTCAAATTCAACTTCAAATTCAACTTCAACTTCAACTTCAATTTCAACTTCAATTTCAACTTCAATTTCAACTTCAATTTCAACTTCAATTTCAACTTCAATTTCAATGTCGACTTCAAGTTCATTGTCAATTTCAATTTCAAACTTAACTTCAACTTCAACTTTACATTCAAGTTCAACTTCAAATTTAACATCAACTTCAACTTTAACTTCAACTTCAACTTAAACTTCAATTTTAACTTCAATTTTAACTTCAAATGCAACTTCAATTTCAACTTCAATTTCAACTTCAAACTCAACTTCAACTTCAACTTTAACCTTAACCTTAACTTAAACTTAAACTTCAATTTTAACTTCAATTTCAACTTCAATTTCAACTTCAATTTCAACTTCAATTTCAACTTCAATTACAACTTCAATTTCAACTTCAGTTTCAACTTCAATTTTAACTTCAATTTCAACTTCAAATTCAACTTCAATTTCAACTTCAATTTCAACTTCAATTTCAATTTCCACTTCAATTTCAAACTTAACTTCAACTTCAACTTAAATTCAACTTCAACTTTAACTTCACTTTCAAGTTCAACTTCAAATTCAACTTCAACTTCAACTTTAACTTCAATTAAACTTAAACTTCAATTTCAACTTCAAATTCAACTTCAACTTCAACTTCAATTTCAACTTCAATTTCAACTTCAATTTCAACTTCAGTTTCAACTTCAATTTTAACTTCAATTTCAACTTCAAATTCAACTTCAATTTCAACTTCAATTTCAACTTCAATTTCAATTTCCACTTCAATTTCAAACTTAACTTCAACTTCAACTTAAATTCAACTTCAACTTTAACTTCACTTTCAAGTTCAACTTCAAATTCAACTTCAACTTCAACTTTAACTTCAATTAAACTTAAACTTCAATTTCAACTTCAAATTCAACTTCAACTTCAACTTCAAGTTCAACTTCAAATTTAACTTCAACTTCAACTTTAACTTCAACTTCAACTTAAACTTCAATTTTAACTTCAAATTCAACTTCAATTTCAACTTCAATTTCAACTTCAAATTCAACTTCAACTTCAACTTTAACCTTAACCTTAACTTAAACTTAAACTTCAATTTTAACTTCAATTTCAACTTCAATTTCAACTTCAATTTCAACTTCAATTTCAACTTCAATTTCAACTTCAATTTCAACTTCAATTTTAACTTCAATTTCAACTTCAATTTCAACTTCATTTTTAACTTCAATTTCAACTTCAAATTCAACTTCAAATTCAACTTCAACTTCAACTTCAATTTCAACTTCAATTTCAACTTCAATTTCAACTTCAATTTCAACTTCAATTTCAACTTCAATTTCAATGTCGACTTCAAGTTCATTGTCAATTTCAATTTCAAACTTAACTTCAACTTCAACTTTACATTCAAGTTCAACTTCAAATTTAACATCAACTTCAACTTTAACTTCAACTTCAACTTAAACTTCAATTTTAACTTCAATTTTAACTTCAAATGCAACTTCAATTTCAACTTAAATTTCAACTTCAAACTCAACTTCAACTTCAACTTTAACCTTAACCTTAACTTAAACTTAAACTTCAATTTTAACTTCAATTTCAACTTCAATTTCAACTTCAATTTCAACTTCAATTTCAACTTCAATTTCAACTTCAATTACAACTTCAATTTCAACTTCAGTTTCAACTTCAATTTTAACTTCAATTTCAACTTCAAATTCAACTTCAATTTCAACTTCAATTTCAACTTCAATTTCAATTTCCACTTCAATTTCAAACTTAACTTCAACTTCAACTTAAATTCAACTTCAACTTTAACTTCACTTTCAAGTTCAACTTCAAATTCAACTTCAACTTCAACTTTAACTTCAATTAAACTTAAACTTCAATTTCAACTTCAAATTCAACTTCAACTTCAACTTCAATTTCAACTTCAATTTCAACTTCAATTTCAACTTCAACTTTAACTTCAATTAAACTTAAACTTCAATTTCAACTTCAAATTTAACTTAACTTCAACTTTAACTTCAACTTAAACTTAAACTTCAATTTTAACTTCAATTTCAACTTCAATTTCAACATCAATTTCAACTTCAATTTCAACTTCAATTTCAACTTCAATTTCAACTTCAATTTCAACTTCAATTTCAACTTCAATTTCAACTTCAGTGTCAACTTCAATTTCAATGTCAACTTCAACTTCAATTTCAACTTCATTTTTAACTTCAATTTCAACTTCAATTTCAACTTCAATTTTAACTTCAATTTTAACTTCAATTTCAACGTCAATTTTAACTTCAATTTCAACTTCAATTTCAACTTCAATTTTAACTTCAATTTCAACTTCAATTTCAACTTCAATTTCAACTTCAACTTTAACTTCAATTAAACTTAAACTTCAATTTCAACTTCAAATTTAACTTAACTTCAACTTTAACTTCAACTTAAACTTAAACTTCAATTTTAACTTCAATTTCAACTTCAATTTCAACATAAATTTCAACTTCAATTTCAACTTCAATTTCAACTTCAATTTCAACTTCAATTTCAACTTCAGTGTCAACTTCAATTTCAATGTCAACTTCAACTTCAATTTCAACTTCATTTTTAACTTCAATTTCAACTTCAATTTCAACTTCAATTTTAACTTCAATTTTAACTTCAATTTCAACGTCAATTTTAACTTCAATTTCAACTTCAATTTCAACTTCAATTTCAACTTCAATTTCAACTTCAGTGTCAACTTCAATTTCAATGTCAACTTCAACTTCAATTTCAACTTCAATTTCAACTTCAGTTTCAACTTCAATTTTAACTTAAATTTCAACTTCAATTTTAACTTCAATTTCAACTTCAATTTCAACTTCAACTTCAACTTTACATTCAAGTTCAACTTCAAATTTAACATCAACTTCAACTTTAACTTCAACTTCAACTTAAATTTCAATTTTAACTTCAATTTTAACTTCAAATTCAACTTCATTTTCAACTTCAATTTCAACTTCAAATTCAACTTCAACTTCAACTTCAATTTCAACTTCAATTTCAACTTCAATTTCAACTTCAATTTCAACTTCAATTTCAACTTCAATTTCAATGTTGACTTCAAGTTCAATGTCAATTTCAATTTCAAACTTAACTTCAACTTCAACTTTACATTCAAGTTCAACTTCAAATTTAACTTCAACTTCAACTTTAACTTCAACTTCAACTTAAACTTCAATTTTAACTTCAATTTTAACTTCAAATTCAACTTCAATTTCAACTTCAATTTCAACTTCAAATTCAACTTCAACTTCAACTTTAACCTTAACCTTAACTTAAACTTAAACTTCAATTTTAACTTCAATTTCAACTTCAATTTCAACTTCAATTTCAACTTCAATTTCAACTTCAATTTCAACTTCAATTTCAACTTCAATTTCAACTTCAGTGTCAACTTCAATTTCAATGTCAACTTCAACTTCAATTTCAACTTCATTTTTAACTTCAATTTCAACTTCAATTTCAACTTCAATTTTAACTTCAATTTTAACTTCAATTTCAACGTCAATTTTAACTTCAATTTCAACTTCAATTTCAACTTCAATTTTAACTTCAATTTCAACTTCAATTTCAACTTCAATTTCAACTTCAACTTTAACTTCAATTAAACTTAAACTTCAATTTCAACTTCAAATTTAACTTAACTTCAACTTTAACTTCAACTTAAACTTAAACTTCAATTTTAACTTCAATTTCAACTTCAATTTCAACATAAATTTCAACTTCAATTTCAACTTCAATTTCAACTTCAATTTCAACTTCAATTTCAACTTCAGTGTCAACTTCAATTTCAATGTCAACTTCAACTTCAATTTCAACTTCATTTTTAACTTCAATTTCAACTTCAATTTCAACTTCAATTTTAACTTCAATTTTAACTTCAATTTCAACGTCAATTTTAACTTCAATTTCAACTTCAATTTCAACTTCAATTTCAACTTCAATTTCAACTTCAGTGTCAACTTCAATTTCAATGTCAACTTCAACTTCAATTTCAACTTCAATTTCAACTTCAGTTTCAACTTCAATTTTAACTTAAATTTCAACTTCAATTTTAACTTCAATTTCAACTTCAATTTCAACTTCAACTTCAACTTTACATTCAAGTTCAACTTCAAATTTAACATCAACTTCAACTTTAACTTCAACTTCAACTTAAATTTCAATTTTAACTTCAATTTTAACTTCAAATTCAACTTCATTTTCAACTTCAATTTCAACTTCAAATTCAACTTCAACTTCAACTTCAATTTCAACTTCAATTTCAACTTCAATTTCAACTTCAATTTCAACTTCAATTTCAACTTCAATTTCAATGTTGACTTCAAGTTCAATGTCAATTTCAATTTCAAACTTAACTTCAACTTCAACTTTACATTCAAGTTCAACTTCAAATTTAACTTCAACTTCAACTTTAACTTCAACTTCAACTTAAACTTCAATTTTAACTTCAATTTTAACTTCAAATTCAACTTCAATTTCAACTTCAATTTCAACTTCAAATTCAACTTCAACTTCAACTTTAACCTTAACCTTAACTTAAACTTAAACTTCAATTTTAACTTCAATTTCAACTTCAATTTCAACTTCAATTTCAACTTCAATTTCAACTTCAATTACAACTTCAATTTCAACTTCAGTTTCAACTTCAATTTTAACTTCAATTTCAACTTCAAATTCAACTTCAATTTCAACTTCAATTTCAACTTCAATTTCAACTTCCACTTCAATTTCAAACTTAACTTCAACTTCAACTTAACTTCAACTTCAACTTTAACTTCACTTTCAAGTTCAACTTCAAATTCAACTTCAACTTCAACTTTAACATCAATTAAACTTAAACTTCAATTTCAACTTCAAATTCAACTTCAACTTCAACTTCAATTTCAACTTCAATTTCAACTTCAATTTCAATGTCGACTTCAAGTTCAATGTCAATTTCAATTTCAAACTTAACTTCAACTTCAACTTTACATTCAAGTTCAACTTCAAATTTAACTTCAACTTCAACTTTAACTTCAACTTCAACTTAAACTTCAATTTTAACTTCAATTTTAACTTCAAATTCAACTTCAATTTCAACTTCAACTTCAACTTTAACTTCAACTTCAACTTCAACTTCAACTTCAATTTTAACTTCAATTTCAACTTCAATTTCAACTTCAATTTCAACTTCAATTTCAATGTCAACTTCAATTTCAATGTCAACTTCAATTTCAAACTTAACTTTAACTTCAACTTAACCTTCAAGTTCAACTTCAAATTTAACTTAACTTCAACTTTAACTTCAACTTAATCTTAAACTTCAATTTTAACTTCAATTTCAACTTCAATTTCAACATCAATTTCAACTTCAATTTCAACTTCAATTTCAACTTCAATTTCAGCTTCAATTTCAACTTCAATTTCAACTTCAATTTCAACTTCAATTTCAACTTCAGTGTCAACTTCAATTTCAATGTCAACTTCAACTTCAATTTTAACTTCAATTTCAACTTCAATTTCAACTTCAATTTTAACTTCAATTTCAACTTCAATTTCAACTTCAATTTTAACTTCAATTTCAACTTCAATTTCAACTTCAATTTTAACTTCAATTTCAACTTCAATTTTAACTTCAATTTTAACTTCAATTTCAACTTCAATTACAACTTCAATTTCAACTTCAGTTTCAACTTCAATTTTAACTTCAATTTCAACTTCAATTTTAACTTCAATTTCAACTTCAATTTCAACTTCAATTTCAACTTCAATTTCAACTTCAATTTTAACTTCAATTTCAACTTCAATTTCAACTTCCACTTCAATTTCAAACTTAACTTCAACTTCAACTTAACTTCAACTTCAACTTTAACTTCACTTTCAAGTTCAACTTCAAATTGAACTTCAACTTCAACTTTAACTTCAATTAAACTTAAACTTCAATTTCAACTTCAAATTCAACTTCAACTTCAACTTCAATTTCAACTTCAATTTCAACTTCAATTTCAACTTCAATTTCAACTTCAATTTCAACTTCAATTTCAACTTCAATTTCAACTTTAATTTCAACTTCAATTTCAACTTCAATTTCAATGTCGACTTCAAGTTCAATGTCAATTTCAATTTCAAACTTAACTTCAACTTCAACTTCAATTTTAACTTCAATTTTAACTTCAATTTCAACTTCAATTTCAACTTCAATTTCAACTTAAATTTCAATGTCAACTTCAATTTCAATGTCAACTTCAATTTCAACTTCAATTTTAACTTCAATTTCAACTTCAATTTCAACTTCAATTTCAACTTCAATTTCAACTTCAATTTTAACTTCAATTTCAACTTCAATTTCAACTTCCACTTCAATTTCAAACTTAACTTCAACTTCAACTTAACTTCAACTTCAACTTTAACTTCACTTTCAAGTTCAACTTCAAATTGAACTTCAACTTCAACTTTAACTTCAATTAAACTTAAACTTCAATTTCAGCTTCAAATTCAACTTCAACTTCAACTTCAATTTCAACTTCAATTTCAACTTCAATTTCAACTTCAATTTCAACTTCAATTTCAACTTCAATTTCAACTTCAATTTTAACTTCAATTTTAACTTCAATTTCAACTTCAATTTCAACTTCAATTTCAACTTCAATTTTAACTTCAATTTCAACTTCAAGTTCAACTTCAAATTTAACTTAACTTCAACTTAAACTTCAACTTAAACTTAAACTTCAATTTTAACTTCAATTTCAACTTCAATTTCAACATCAATTTCAACTTCAATTTCAACTTCAATTTTAACTTCAATTTCAACTTCAATTTCAACTTCAATTTCAACTTCAATTTCAACTTCAATTTCAATTTCAATTTCAAGTTCAACTTCAAATTGAACTTCAACTTCAACTTTAACTTCAATTAAACTTAAACTTCAATTTCAACTTCAAATTCAACTTCAACTTCAACTTCAATTTCAACTTCAATTTCAATGTCAACTTCAATTTCAATGTCAACTTCAATTTCAAACTTAACTTTAACTTCAACTTAACCTTCAAGTTCAACTTCAAATTTAACTTAACTTCAACTTTAACTTCAACTTAAACTTAAACTTCAATTTTAACTACAATTTCAACTTCAATTTCAACATCAATTTCAACTTCAATTTCAACTTCAATTTCAACTTCAATTTCAACTTCAATTTCAACTTCAAATTCAACTTCAGTGTCAACTTCAATTTCAATGTCAACTTCAACTTCAATTTCAACTTTATTTTTAACTTCAATTTCAACTTCAAATTCAACTTCAACTTCAATTTCAACTTCAATTTCAACTTCAATTTCAACTTCAATTTCAACTTCAATTTCAACTTCAATTTCAACTTCAATTTCAATGTCGACTTCAAGTTCATTGTCAATTTCAATTTCAAACTTAACTACAACTTCAACTTTACATTCAAGTTCAACTTCAAATTTAACTTCAACTTCAACTTTAACTTCAACTTCAACTTAAACTTCAATTTTAACTTCAAATTCAACTTCAATTTCAACTTCAATTTCAACTTCAAACTCAACTTCACTTCAACTTTAACCTTAACCTTAACTTAAACTTAAACTTCAATTTAACTTCAATTTCAACTTCAATTTCAACTTCAATTTCAACTTCAATTACAACTTCAATTTCAACTTCAGTTTCAACTTCAATTTTAAATTCAATTTCAACTTCAAATTCAACTTCAATTTCAACTTCAATTTCAACTTCAAACTCAACTTCAACTTCAACTTTAACCTTAACCTTAACTTAAACTTAAACTTCAATTTTAACTTCAATTTCAACTTCAATTTCAACTTCAATTTCAACTTCAATTACAACTTCAATTTCAACTTCAGTTTCAACTTCAATTTTAAATTCAATTTCAACTTCAAATTCAACTTCAATTTCAACTTCAATTTCAACTTCAATTTCAACTTCAATTTCAACTTCAATTTCAACTTCAATTTCAACTTCAATTTCAACTTCAATTTCAACTTCAATTTCAACTTCAATTTTAACTTCAATTTCAAATTCAATTTCAACTTTAATTTCAACTTCAATTTCAACTTCAATTTCAACTTCAATTTCAACTTCAATTTCAACTTCAATTTCAACTTCAATTTCAACTTCAATTTCAACTTCCACTTCAATTTCAAACTTAACTTCAACTTCAACTTAACTTCAACTTCAACTTTAACTTCACTTTCAAGTTCAACTTCAAATTCAACTTCAACTTCAACTTTAACTTCAATTAAACTTAAACTTCAATTTCAACTTCAAATTCAACTTCAACTTCAACTCAACTTCAACTTCAAGTTCAACTTCAAATTTAACTTCAACTTCAACTTTAACTTCAACTTCAACTTAAACTTCAATTTTAACTTCAAATTCAACTTCAATTTCAACTTCAATTTCAACTTCAAATTCAACTTCAACTCAACTTTAACCTTAACCTTAACTTAAACTTAAACTTCAATTTAACTTCAATTTCAACTTCAACTTCAACTTCAATTTCAACTTCAATTTCAACTTCAATTTCAACTTCAATTTCAACTTCAATTTCAACTTCAATTCAACTTCAATTTCAACTTCAATTTCAACTTCAATTTTAACTTCAATTTCAACTTCAATTTCAACTTCATTTTTAACTTCAATTTCAACTTCAAATTCAACTTCAAATTCAACTTCAACTTCAACTTCAATTTCAACTTCAATTTCAACTTCAATTTCAACTTCAATTTCAACTTCAATTTCAACTTCAATTTCAACTTCAATTTCAATGTCGACTTCAAGTTCATTGTCAATTTCAATTTCAAACTTAACTTCAACTTCAACTTTACATTCAAGTTCAACTTCAAATTTAACATCAACTTCAACTTTAACTTCAACTTCAACTTAAACTTCAATTTTAACTTCAATTTTAACTTCAAATTCAACTTCAATTTCAACTTCAATTTCAACTTCAAACTCAACTTCAACTTCAACTTTAACCTTAACCTTAACTTAAACTTAAACTTCAATTTTAACTTCAATTTCAACTTCAATTTCAACTTCAATTTCAACTTCAATTTCAACTTCAATTACAACTTCAATTTCAACTCAGTTTCAACTTCAATTTTAACTTCAATTTCAACTTCAACTTCAACTTCAATTTCAACTTCAATTTCAACTTCAATTTCAACTTCAACTTTAACTTCAATTAAACTTAAACTTCAATTTCAACTTCAAATTTAACTTAACTTCAAGTTTAACTTCAACTTAAACTTAACTTCAATTTTAAACTTCAATTCAACTTCAATTTCAACATCAATTTCAACTTCAATTTCAACTTCAATTTCAACTTCAATTTCAACTTCAATTTCAACTTCAATTTCAACTTCAATTTCAACTTCAATTTCAACTCAGTGTCAACTTCAATTTCAATGTCAACTTCAACTTCAATTTCAACTTCATTTTTAACTTCAATTTCAACTTCAATTTCAACTTCAATTTTAACTTCAATTTTAACTTCAATTTCAACGTCAATTTTAACTTCAATTCAACTTCAATTTCAACTTCAATTTTAACTTCAATTTCAACTTCAATTTCAACTTCAATTTCAACTTCAACTTTAACTTCAATTAAACTTAAACTTCAATTTCAACTTCAAATTTAACTTAACTTCAACTTTAACTTCAACTTAAACTTAAACTTCAATTTTAACTTCAATTTCAACTTCAATTTCAACATAAATTTCAAATTCAATTTCAACTTCAATTTCAACTTCAATTTCAACTTCAATTTCAACTTCAGTGTCAACTTCAATTTCAATGTCAACTTCAACTTCAATTTCAACTTCATTTTTAACTTCAATTTCAACTTCAATTTCAACTTCAATTTTAACTTCATTTTAACTTCAATTTCAACGTCAATTTTAACTTCAATTTCAACTTCAATTTCAACTTCAATTTCAACTTCAATTTCAACTTCAGTGTCAACTTCAATTTCAATGTCAACTTCAACTTCAATTTCAACTTCAATTCAACTTCAGTTTCAACTTCAATTTTAACTTAAATTTCAACTTCAATTTTAACTTCAATTTCAACTTCAATTTCAACTTCAACTTCAACTTTACATTCAAGTTCAACTTCAAATTTAACATCAACTTCAACTTTAACTTCAACTTCAACTTAAATTTTAATTTTAACTTCAATTTTAACTTCAAATTCAACTTCATTTTCAACTTCAATTTCAACTTCAAATTCAACTTCAACTTCAACTTCAATTTCAACTTCAATTTCAACTTCAATTTCAACTCAATTTCAACTTCAATTTCAACTTCAATTTCAATGTCGACTTCAAGGTCAATGTCAATTTCAATTTCAAACTTAACTTCAACTTCAACTTTACATTCAAGTTCAACTTCAAATTTAACATCAACTTCAACTTTAACTTCAACTTCAACTTCAACTTCAATTTTAACTTCAATTTTAACTTCAAATTCAACTTCAATTTCAACTTCAATTCAACTTCAAATTCAACTTCAACTTCAACTTTAACCTTAACCTTAACTTAAACTTAAACTTCAATTTTAACTTCAATTTCAACTTCAATTTCAACTTCAATTTCAACTTCAATTTCAACTTCAATTACAACTTCAATTTCAACTTCAGTTTCAACTTCAATTTTAACTTCAATTTCAACTTCAAATTCAACTTCAATTTCAACTTCAATTTCAACTTCAATTTCAACTACAATTTCAACTTCAATTTCAACTTCCACTTCAATTTCAAACTTAACTTCAACTTCAACTTAACTTCAACTTCAACTTTAACTTCACTTTCAAGTTCAACTTCAAATTCAACTTCAACTTCAACTTTAACATCAATTAAACTTAAACTTCAATTTCAACTTCAAATTCAACTTCAACTTCAACTTCAATTTCAACTTCAATTTCAACTTCAATTTCAACTTCAATTTCAATGTCGACTTCAAGTTCAATGTCAATTTCAATTTCAAACTTAACTTCAACTTCAACTTTACATTCAAGTTCAACTTCAAATTTAACTTCAACTTCAACTTTAACTTCAACTTCAACTTAAACTTCAATTTTAACTTCAATTTCACTTCAATTTCAACTTCAATTTCAACTTCAATTTCAACTTCAATTTCAACTTCAATTTCAACTTCCACTTCAATTTCAAACTTAACTTCAACTTCAACTTAACTTCAACTTCAACTTTAACTTCACTTTCAAGTTCAACTTCAAATTCAACTTCAACTTCAACTTTAAACTTCAATTAAACTTAAACTTCAATTTCAACTTCAAATTCAACTTCAACTTCAACTTCAAGTTCAACTTCAAATTTAACTTCAACTTCAACTTTAACTTCAACTTCAACTTAAACTTCAATTTAACTTCAAATTCAACTTCAATTTCAACTTCAATTTCAACTTCAAATTCAACTTCAACTTCAACTTTAACCTTAACCTTAACTTAAACTTAAACTTCAATTTTAACTTCAATTTCAACTTCAATTTCAACTTCAATTTCAACTTCAATTTCAACTTCAATTTCAACTTCAATTTCAACTTCAATTTCAACTTCAATTTCAACTTCAATTTCAACTTCAATTTCAACTTCAATTTTAACTTCAATTTCAACTTCAATTTCAACTTCATTTTTAACTTCAATTTCAACTTCAAATTCAACTTCAAATTCAACTTCAACTTCAACTTCAATTTCAACTTCAATTTCAACTTCAATTTCAACTTCAATTTCAACTTCAATTTCAACTTCAATTTCAATGTCGACTTCAAGTTCATTGTCAATTTCAATTTCAAACTTAACTTCAACTTCAACTTTACATTCAAGTTCAACTTCAAATTTAACATCAACTTCAACTTTAACTTCAACTTCAACTTAAACTTCAATTTTAACTTCAATTTTAACTTCAAATTCAACTTCAATTTCAACTTCAATTTCAACTTCAAACTCAACTTCAACTTCAACTTTAACCTTAACCTTAACTTAAACTTAAACTTCAATTTTAACTTCAATTTCAACTTCAATTTTAACTTCAATTTCAACTTCAATTTCAACTTCAATTACAACTTCAATTTCAACTTCAGTTTCAACTTCAATTTTAACTTCAATTTCAACTTCAAATTCAACTTCAATTTCAACTTCAATTTCAATTTCCACTTCAATTTCAAACTTAACTTCAACTTCAACTTAAATTCAACTTCAACTTTAACTTCACTTTCAAGTTCAACTTCAAATTCAACTTCAACTTCAACTTTAACTTCAATTAAACTTAAACTTCATTTCAACTTCAAATTCAACTTCAACTTCAACTTCAATTTCAACTTCAATTTCAACTTCAATTTCAACTTCAACTTTAACTTCAATTAAACTTAAACTTCAATTTCAACTTCAAATTTAACTTAACTTCAACTTTAACTTCAACTTAACTTAAACTTCAATTTTAACTTCAATTTCAACTTCAATTTCAACATCAATTTCAACTTCAATTTCAACTTCAATTTCAACTTCAATTTCAACTTCAATTTCAACTTCAATTTCAACTTCAGTGTCAACTTCAATTTCAATGTCAACTTCAACTTCAATTTCAACTTCATTTTTAACTTCAATTTCAACTTCAATTTCAACTTAAATTTTAACTTCAATTTTAACTTCAATTTCAACGTCAATTTTAACTTCAATTTCAACTTCAATTTTAACTTCAATTTCAACTTCAATTTCAACTTCAATTTCAACTTCAACTTTAACTTCAATTAAACTTAAACTTCAATTTCAACTTCAAATTTAACTTAACTTCAACTTTAACTTCAACTTAAACTTAAACTTCAATTTTAACTTCAATTTCAACTTCAATATAAATTTCAACTTCAATTTCAACTTCAATTTCAACTTCAATTTCAACTTCAATTTCAACTTCAGTGTCAACTTCAATTTCAATGTCAACTTCAACTTCAATTTCAACTTCATTTTTAACTTCAATTTCAACTTCAATTTCAACTTCAATTTTAACTTCAATTTTAACTTCAATTTCAACGTCAATTTTAACTTCAATTTCAACTTCAATTTCAACTTCAATTTCAACTTCAATTTCAACTTCAGTGTCAACTTCAATTTCAATGTCAACTTCAACTTCAATTTCAACTTCAATTTCAACTTCAGTTTCAACTTCAATTTTAACTTAAATTTCAACTTCAATTTTAACTTCAATTTCAACTTCAATTTCAACTTCAACTTCAACTTTACATTCAAGTTCAACTTCAAATTTAACATCAACTTCAACTTTAACTTCAACTTCAACTTAAATTTCAATTTTAACTTCAATTTTAACTTCAAATTCAACTTCATTTTCAACTTCAATTTCAACTTCAAATTCAACTTCAACTTCAACTTCAATTTCAACTTCAATTTCAACTTCAATTTCAATGTTGACTTCAAGTTCAATGTCAATTTCAATTTCAAACTTAACTTCAACTTCAACTTTACATTCAAGTTCAACTTCAAATTTAACTTCAACTTCAACTTTAACTTCAACTTCAACTTAAACTTCAATTTTAACTTCAATTTTAACTTCAAATTCAACTTCAATTTCAACTTCAATTTCAACTTCAAATTCAACTTCAACTTCAACTTTAACCTTAACCTTAACTTAAACTTAAACTTCAATTTTAACTTCAATTTCAACTTCAATTTCAACTTCAATTTCAACTTCAATTTCAACTTCAATTTCAACTTCAATTTCAACTTCAATTTCAACATCAATTTCAACTTCAATTTTAACTTCAATATCAACTTTGATTTCAATTTCGACTTCAATTTCAACTTCGATTTCAACTTCAATTTCAACTTCAATTTCAACTTCAATTTCAACTTCAACTTCAATTTTAACATCAATTTCAACTTCAATTTTAACTTCAATTTCAACTTTAATTACAACTTCAATTTCAACTTCAGTTTCAACTTCAATTTTAACTTCAATTTCAACTTCAATTTCAACTACAATTTCAACTTCAATTTCAACTTCAATTTCAACTTCCACTTCAATTTCAAACTTAACTTCAACTTCAACTTAACTTCAACTTCAACTTTAACTTCACTTTCAAGTTCAACTTCAAATTGAACTTCAACTTCAACTTTAACTTCAATTAAACTTAAACTTCAATTTCAACTTCAAATTCAACTTCAACTTAAACTTCAATTTCAACTTCAATTTCAACTTCAATTTCAACTTCAATTTCAACTTCAATTTCAACTTCAATTTCAATGTCGACTTCAAGGTCAATGTCAATTTCAATTTCAAACTTAACTTCAACTTCAACTTTACATTCAAGTTCAACTTCAAATTTAACATCAACTTCAACTTTAACTTCAACTTCAACTTCAACTTCAATTTTAACTTCAATTTTAACTTCAAATTCAACTTCAATTTCAACTTCAATTTCAACTTCAAATTCAACTTCAACTTCAACTTTAACCTTAACCTTAACTTAAACTTAAACTTCAATTTTAACTTCAATTTCAACTTCAATTTCAACTTCAACTTCAATTTTAACATCAATTTCAACTTCAATTTTAACTTCAATTTCAACTTTAATTACAACTTCAATTTCAACTTCAGTTTCAACTTCAATTTTAACTTCAATTTCAACTTCAATTTCAACTACAATTTCAACTTCAATTTCAACTTCAATTTCAACTTCCACTTCAATTTCAAACTTAACTTCAACTTCAACTTAACTTCAACTTCAACTTTAACTTCACTTTCAAGTTCAACTTCAAATTGAACTTCAACTTCAACTTTAACTTCAATTAAACTTAAACTTCAATTTCAACTTCAAATTCAACTTCAACTTCAACTTCAATTTCAACTTCAATTTCAACTTCAATTTCAACTTCAATTTCAACTTCAATTTCAACTTCAATTTCAATGTCGACTTCAAGGTCAATGTCAATTTCAATTTCAAACTTAACTTCAACTTCAACTTTACATTCAAGTTCAACTTCAAATTTAACATCAACTTCAACTTTAACTTCAACTTCAACTTCAACTTCAATTTTAACTTCAATTTTAACTTCAAATTCAACTTCAATTTCAACTTCAATTTCAACTTCAAATTCAACTTCAACTTCAACTTTAACCTTAACCTTAACTTAAACTTAAACTTCAATTTTAACTTCAATTTCAACTTCAATTTCAACTTCAACTTCAATTTTAACATCAATTTCAACTTCAATTTTAACTTCAATTTCAACTTTAATTACAACTTCAATTTCAACTTCAGTTTCAACTTCAATTTTAACTTCAATTTCAACTTCAATTTCAACTACAATTTCAACTTCAATTTCAACTTCAATTTCAACTTCCACTTCAATTTCAAACTTAACTTCAACTTCAACTTAACTTCAACTTCAACTTTAACTTCACTTTCAAGTTCAACTTCAAATTGAACTTCAACTTCAACTTTAACTTCAATTAAACTTAAACTTCAATTTCAACTTCAAATTCAACTTCAACTTCAACTTCAATTTCAACTTCAATTTCAACTTCAATTTCAACTTCAATTTCAACTTCAATTTCAACTTCAATTTCAACTTCAATTTCAATGTCGACTTCAAGGTCAATGTCAATTTCAATTTCAAACTTAACTTCAACTTCAACTTTACATTCAAGTTCAACTTCAAATTTAACATCAACTTCAACTTTAACTTCAACTTCAACTTCAACTTCAATTTTAACTTCAATTTTAACTTCAAATTCAACTTCAATTTCAACTTCAATTTCAACTTCAAATTCAACTTCAACTTCAACTTTAACCTTAACCTTAACTTAAACTTAAACTTCAATTTTAACTTCAATTTCAACTTCAATTTCAACTTCAATTTCAACTTCAATTTCAACTTCAATTACAACTTCAATTTCAACTTCAGTTTCAACTTCAATTTTAACTTCAATTTCAACTTCAAATTCAACTTCAATTTCAACTTCAATTTCAACTTCAATTTCAACTACAATATCAACTTCAATTTCAACTTCCACTTCAATTTCAAACTTAACTTCAACTTCAACTTAACTTCAACTTCAACTTTAACTTCACTTTCAAGTTCAACTTCAAATTCAACTTCAACTTCAACTTTAACATCAATTAAACTTAAACTTCAATTTCAACTTCAAATTCAACTTCAACTTCAACTTCAATTTCAACTTCAATTTCAACTTCAATTTCAACTTCAATTTCAATGTCGACTTCAAGTTCAATGTCAATTTCAATTTCAAACTTAACTTCAACTTCAACTTTACATTCAAGTTCAACTTCAAATTTAACTTCAACTTCAACTTTAACTTCAACTTCAACTTAAACTTCAATTTTAACTTCAATTTTAACTTCAAATTCAACTTCAATTTCAACTTCAACTTCAACTTTAACTTCAACTTCAACTTCAACTTCAATTTTAACTTCAATTTTAACTTAACTTCAACTTCAACTTTAACTTCACTTTCAAGTTCAACTTCAAATTGAACTTCAACTTCAACTTTAACTTCAATTAAACTTAAACTTCAATTTCAACTTCAAATACAACTTCAACTTCAACTTCAATTTCAACTTCAATTTCAACTTCAATTTCAACTTCAATTTCAACTTCAATTTCAACTTCAATTTCAATGTCGACTTCAAGGTCAATGTCAATTTCAATTTCAAACTTAACTTCAACTTCAACTTTACATTCAAGTTCAACTTCAAATTTAACATCAACTTCAACTTTAACTTCAACTTCAACTTCAACTTCAATTTTAACTTCAATTTTAACTTCAAATTCAACTTCAATTTCAACTTCAATTTCAACTTCAAATTCAACTTCAACTTCAACTTTAACCTTAACCTTAACTTAAACTTAAACTTCAATTTTAACTTCAATTTCAACTTCAATTTCAACTTCAACTTCAATTTTAACATCAATTTCAACTTCAATTTTAACTTCAATTTCAACTTTAATTACAACTTCAATTTCAACTTCAGTTTCAACTTCAATTTTAACTTCAATTTCAACTTCAATTTCAACTACAATTTCAACTTCAATTTCAACTTCAATTTCAACTTCCACTTCAATTTCAAACTTAACTTCAACTTCAACTTAACTTCAACTTCAACTTTAACTTCACTTTCAAGTTCAACTTCAAATTGAACTTCAACTTCAACTTTAACTTCAATTAAACTTAAACTTCAATTTCAACTTCAAATTCAACTTCAACTTCAACTTCAATTTCAACTTCAATTTCAACTTCAATTTCAACTTCAATTTCAACTTCAATTTCAACTTCAATTTCAACTTCAATTTCAATGTCGACTTCAAGGTCAATGTCAATTTCAATTTCAAACTTAACTTCAACTTCAACTTTACATTCAAGTTCAACTTCAAATTTAACATCAACTTCAACTTTAACTTCAACTTCAACTTCAACTTCAATTTTAACTTCAATTTTAACTTCAAATTCAACTTCAATTTCAACTTCAATTTCAACTTCAAATTCAACTTCAACTTCAACTTTAACCTTAACCTTAACTTAAACTTAAACTTCAATTTTAACTTCAATTTCAACTTCAATTTCAACTTCAATTTCAACTTCAATTTCAACTTCAATTACAACTTCAATTTCAACTTCAGTTTCAACTTCAATTTTAACTTCAATTTCAACTTCAAATTCAACTTCAATTTCAACTTCAATTTCAACTTCAATTTCAACTACAATATCAACTTCAATTTCAACTTCCACTTCAATTTCAAACTTAACTTCAACTTCAACTTAACTTCAACTTCAACTTTAACTTCACTTTCAAGTTCAACTTCAAATTCAACTTCAACTTCAACTTTAACATCAATTAAACTTAAACTTCAATTTCAACTTCAAATTCAACTTCAACTTCAACTTCAATTTCAACTTCAATTTCAACTTCAATTTCAACTTCAATTTCAATGTCGACTTCAAGTTCAATGTCAATTTCAATTTCAAACTTAACTTCAACTTCAACTTTACATTCAAGTTCAACTTCAAATTTAACTTCAACTTCAACTTTAACTTCAACTTCAACTTAAACTTCAATTTTAACTTCAATTTTAACTTCAAATTCAACTTCAATTTCAACTTCAACTTCAACTTTAACTTCAACTTCAACTTCAACTTCAATTTTAACTTCAATTTTAACTTCAATTTCAACTTCAATTTCAACTTCAATTTCAACTTCAATTTCAATGTCAACTTCAATTTCAATGTCAACTTCAATTTCAAACTTAACTTTAACTTCAACTTAACCTTCAAGTTCAACTTCAAATTTAACTTAACTTCAACTTTAACTTCAACTTAATCTTAAACTTCAATTTTAACTTCAATTTCAACTTCAATTTCAACATCAATTTCAACTTCAATTTCAACTTCAATTTCAACTTCAATTTCAACTTCAATTTCAACTTCAATTTCAACTTCAATTTCAACTTCAATTTCAACTTCAGTGTCAACTTCAATTTCAATGTCAACTTCAACTTCAATTTTAACTTCAATTTCAACTTCAATTTCAACTTCAATTTTAACTTCAATTTCAACTTCAATTTCAACTTCAATTTTAACTTCAATTTCAACTTCAATTTCAACTTCAATTTTAACTTCAATTTCAACTTCAATTTTAACTTCAATTTTAACTTCAATTTCAACTTCAATTACAACTTCAATTTCAACTTCAGTTTCAACTTCAATTTTAACTTCAATTTCAACTTCAATTTTAACTTCAATTTCAACTTCAATTTCAACTTCAATTTCAACTTCAATTTCAACTTCAATTTCAACTTCAATTTCAACTTCAATTTCAACTTCCACTTCAATTTCAAACTTAACTTCAACTTCAACTTAACTTCAACTTCAACTTTAACTTCACTTTCAAGTTCAACTTCAAATTGAACTTCAACTTCAACTTTAACTTCAATTAAACTTAAACTTCAATTTCAACTTCAAATTCAACTTCAACTTCAACTTCAATTTCAACTTCAATTTCAACTTCAATTTCAACTTCAATTTCAACTTCAATTTCAACTTCAATTTCAACTTTAATTTCAACTTCAATTTCAACTTCAATTTCAATGTCGACTTCAAGTTCAATGTCAATTTCAATTTCAAACTTAACTTCAACTTCAACTTCAATTTTAACTTCAATTTTAACTTCAATTTCAACTTCAATTTCAACTTCAATTTCAACTTCAATTTCAATGTCAACTTCAATTTCAATGTCAACTTCAATTTCAACTTCAATTTTAACTTCAATTTCAACTTCAATTTCAACTTCAATTTCAACTTCAATTTCAACTTCAATTTTAACTTCAATTTCAACTTCAATTTCAACTTCCACTTCAATTTCAAACTTAACTTCAACTTCAACTTAACTTCAACTTCAACTTTAACTTCACTTTCAAGTTCAACTTCAAATTGAACTTCAACTTCAACTTTAACTTCAATTAAACTTAAACTTCAATTTCAACTTCAAATTCAACTTCAACTTCAACTTCAATTTCAACTTCAATTTCAACTTCAATTTCAACTTCAATTTCAACTTCAATTTCAACTTCAATTTCAACTTTAATTTCAACTTCAATTTCAACTTCAATTTCAATGTCGACTTCAAGTTCAATGTCAATTTCAATTTCAAACTTAACTTCAACTTCAACTTCAATTTTAACTTCAATTTTAACTTCAATTTCAACTTCAATTTCAACTTCAATTTCAACTTCAATTTTAACTTCAATTTCAACTTCAAGTTCAACTTCAAATTTAACTTAACTTCAACTTTAACTTCAACTTAAACTTAAACTTCAATTTTAACTTCAATTTCAACTTCAATTTCAACATCAATTTCAACTTCAATTTCAACTTCAATTTTAACTTCAATTTCAACTTCAATTTCAACTTCAATTTCAACTTCAATTTCAACTTCAATTTCAATTTCAATTTCAAGTTCAACTTCAAATTGAACTTCAACTTCAACTTTAACTTCAATTAAACTTAAACTTCAATTTCAACTTCAAATTCAACTTCAACTTCAACTTCAATATCAACTTCAATTTCAACTTCAATTTCAACTTCAATTTCAACTTCTATTTCAACTTCAATTTCAATGTCGACTTCAAGTTCAATGTCAATTTCAATTTCAAACTTAACTTCAACTTCAACTTTACATTCAAGTTCAACTTCAAATTTAACATCAACTTCAACTTTAACTTCAACTTCAACTTAAACTTCAATTTTAACTTCAATTTTAACTTCAAATTCAACTTCAATTTCAACTTCAATTTCAACTTCAAATTCAACTTCAACTTCAACTTTAACCTTAACCTTAACTTAAACTTAAACTTCAATTTTAACTTCAATTTCAACTTCAATTTCAAGTTCAATTTCAACTTCAATTACAACTTCATTTTCAACTTCAGTTTCAACTTCAATTTTAACTTCAATTTCAACTTCAAATTCAACTTCAATTTCAACTTCAATTTCAACTTCAATTTCAACTTCAATTTCAACTTCAATTTCAACTTCCACTTCAATTTCAAACTTAACTTCAACTTCAACTTAACTTCAACTTCAACTTTAACTTCACTTTCAAGTTCAACTTCAAATTCAACTTCAACTTCAACTTTAATTTCTATTAAACGTAAACTTCAATTTCAACTTCAAATTCAACTTCAACTTCAACTTCAATTTCAACTTCAATTTCAACTTCAATTTCAACTTCAATTTCAACTTCAATTTCAATGTCGACTTCAAGTTCAATGTCAATTTCAATTTCAAACTTAACTTCAACTTCAACTTTACATTCAAGTTCAACTTCAATTTTAACTTCAACTTCAACTTTAACTTAAACTTCAATTTCAATTTCAATTTCAACTTCAAATTCAACTTCAACTTCAACTTTAACCTTAACCTTAACTTAAACTTAAACTTCAATTTTAACTTCAATTTCAACTTCAATTTCAACTTCAATTTCAACTTCAATTTCAACTTCAGTTTCAACTTCAATTTTAACTTCAATTTCAACTTCAATTTCAACTTCAATTTCAACTTCAATTTCAACTTCAATTTCAACTTCAATTTCTACTTCAATTTCAACTTCAATTTCAACTTCAATTTCAACTTCAATTTCAACTTCAATTTCAATGTCGACTTCAAGTTCAATGTCAATTTCAATTTCAAACTTAACTTCAACTTCAACTTTACATTCAAGTTCAACTTCAAATTTAACTTCAACTTCAACTTCAACTTAAACTTCAATTTTAACTTCAATTTTAACTTCAATTTTAACTTCAATTTCAACTTCAATTTCAACTTCAATTTCGACTTCAATTTCAACTTCGATTTCAACTTCAATTTCAACTTCAATTTCAACTTCAATTTCAACTTCAATTTCAACTTTAACTTCAATTTTAACATCAATTTCAACTTAAATTTTAACTTCAATTTCAACTTCAATTACAACTTCAATTTCAACTTCAGTTTCAACTTCAATTTTAACTTCAATTTCAACTTTAATTTCAACTTCAATTTCAACTTCAATTTCAACTTCAATTTCAACTTCAATTTCAACTTCAATTTCAATGTCGACTTCAAGTTCAATGTCAATTTCAATTTCAAACTTAACTTCAACTTCAACTTTACATTCAAGTTCAACTTCAAATTTAACTTCAACTTCAACTTTAACTTCAACTTCAACTTAAACTTCAATTTTAACTTCAATTTTAACTTCAAATTCAACTTCAATTTCAACTTCAATTTCAACTTCAATTTCAACTTCAAATTCAACTTCAACTTCAACTTTAACCTTAACCTTAACTTAAACTTAAACTTCAATTTTAACTTCAATTTCAACTTCAATTTCAACTTCAATTTCAACTTCAATTTCAACTTCAGTTTCAACTTCAATTTTAACTTCAATTTCAACTTCAATTTCAACTTCAATTTCAACTTCAATTTCAACTTCAATTTCAACTTCAATTTCAACTTCAATTTCAACTTCAATTTCAACTTCAATTTCAACTTCAATTTCAACTTCAATTTCAATGTCGACTTCAAGTTCAATGTCAATTTCAATTTCAAACTTAACTTCAACTTCAACTTTACATTCAAGTTCAACTTCAAATTTAACTTCAACTTCAACTTTAACTTCACTTTCAAGTTCAACTTCAAATTGAACTTCAACTTCAACTTTAACTTCAATTAAACTTAAACTTCAATTTCAACTTCAAATTCAACTTCAACTTCAACTTCAATTTCAACTTCAATTTCAACTTCAATTTCAACTTCCACTTCAATTTCAAACTTAACTTCAACTTCAACTTAACTTCAACTTCAACTTTAACTTCACTTTCAAGTTCAACTTCAAATTCAACTTCAACTTCAACTTTAACTTCAATTAAACTTAAACTTCAATTTTAACTTCAATTTTAACTTCAAATTCAACTTCAATTTCAACTTCAATTTCAACTTCAATTTCAACTTCAATTTCAACTTCAATTTCAACTTCAATTTCAACTTCAATTTCAACATCAATTTCAACTTCAATTTTAACTTCAATATCAACTTTGATTTCAATTTCGACTTCAATTTCAACTTCGATTTCAACTTCAATTTCAACTTCAATTTCAACTTCAATTTCAACTTCAACTTCAATTTTAACATCAATTTCAACTTAAATTTTAACTTCAATTTCAACTTCAATTACAACTTCAATTTCAACTTCAGTTTCAACTTCAATTTTAACTTCAATTTCAACTTTAATTTCAACTTCAATTTCAACTTCAATTTCAACTTCAATTTCAACTTCAATTTCAACTTCAATTTCAATGTCGACTTCAAGTTCAATGTCAATTTCAATTTCAAACTTAACTTCAACTTCAACTTTACATTCAAGTTCAACTTCAAATTTAACTTCAACTTCAACTTTAACTTCAACTTCAACTTAAACTTCAATTTTAACTTCAATTTTAACTTCAAATTCAACTTCAATTTCAACTTCAAATTCAACTTCAACTTCAACTTTAACCTTAACCTTAACTTAAACTTAAACTTCAATTTTAACTTCAATTTCAACTTCAATTTCAACTTCAATTTCAATTTCAATTTCAACTTCAGTTTCAACTTCAATTTTAACTTCAATTTCAACTTCAATTTCAACTTCAATTTCAACTTCAATTTCAACTTCAATTTCAACTTCAATTTCAACTTCAATTTCAACTTCAATTTCAACTTCAATTTCAACTTCAATTTCAACTTCAATTTCAATGTCGACTTCAAGTTCAATGTCAATTTCAATTTCAAACTTAACTTCAACTTCAACTTTACATTCAAGTTCAACTTCAAATTTAACTTCAACTTCAACTTTAACTTCACTTTCAAGTTCAACTTCAAATTGAACTTCAACTTCAACTTTAACTTCAATTAAACTTAAACTTCAATTTCAACTTCAAATTCAACTTCAACTTCAACTTCAATTTCAACTTCAATTTCAACTTCAATTTCAACTTCAATTTCAACTTCAATTTCAACTTCAATTTCAACTTTAATTTCAACTTCAATTTCAACTTCAATTTCAATGTCGACTTCAAGTTCAATGTCAATTTCAATTTCAAACTTAACTTCAACTTCAACTTCAATTTTAACTTCAATTTTAACTTTAATTTCAACTTCAATTTCAACTTCAATTTCAACTTCAATTTTAACTTCAATTTCAACTTCAAGTTCAACTTCAAATTTAACTTAACTTCAACTTTAACTTCAACTTAAACTTAAACTTCAATTTTAACTTCAATTTCAACTTCAATTTCAACATCAATTTCAACTTCAATTTCAACTTCAATTTTAACTTCAATTTCAACTTCAATTTCAACTTCAATTTCAACTTCAATTTCAACTTCAATTTCAATTTCAATTTCAAGTTCAACTTCAAATTGAACTTCAACTTCAACTTTAACTTCAATTAAACTTAAACTTCAATTTCAACTTCAAATTCAACTTCAACTTCAACTTCAATTTCAACTTCAATTTCAACTTCAATTTCAACTTCAATTTCAACTTCTATTTCAACTTCAATTTCAATGTCGACTTCAAGTTCAATGTCAATTTCAATTTCAAACTTAACTTCAACTTCAACTTTACATTCAAGTTCAACTTCAAATTTAACATCAACTTCAACTTTAACTTCAACTTCAACTTAAACTTCAATTTTAACTTCAATTTTAACTTCAAATTCAACTTCAATTTCAACTTCAATTTCAACTTCAAATTCAACTTCAACTTCAACTTTAACCTTAACCTTAACTTAAACTTAAACTTCAATTTTAACTTCAATTTCAATTTCAATTTCAAGTTCAATTTCAACTTCAATTACAACTTCATTTTCAACTTCAGTTTCAACTTCAATTTTAACTTCAATTTCAACTTCAAATTCAACTTCAATTTCAACTTCAATTTCAACTTCAATTTCAACTTCAATTTCAACTTCCACTTCAATTTCAAACTTAACTTCAACTTCAACTTAACTTCAACTTCAACTTTAACTTCACTTTCAAGTTCAACTTCAAATTCAACTTCAACTTCAACTTTAATTTCTACTAAACGTAAACTTCAATTTCAACTTCAAATTCAACTTCAACTTCAACTTCAATTTCAACTTCAATTTCAACTTCAATTTCAACTTCAATTTCAACTTCAATTTCAATGTCGACTTCAAGTTCAATGTCAATTTCAATTTCAAACTTAACTTCAACTTCAACTTTACATTCAAGTTCAACTTCAATTTTAACTTCAACTTCAACTTTAACTTAAACTTCAATTTCAATTTCAATTTCAACTTCAAATTCAACTTCAACTTCAACTTTAACCTTAACCTTAACTTAAACTTAAACTTCAATTTTAACTTCAATTTCAACTTCAATTTCAACTTCAATTTCAACTTCAATTTCAACTTCAGTTTCAACTTCAATTTTAACTTCAATTTCAACTTCAATTTCAACTTCAATTTCAACTTCAATTTCAACTTCAATTTCAACTTCAATTTCAACTTCAATTTCAACTTCAATTTCAACTTCAATTTCAACTTCAATTTCAATGTCGACTTCAAGTTCAATGTCAATTTCAATTTCAAACTTAACTTCAACTTCAACTTTACATTCAAGTTCAACTTCAAATTTAACTTCAACTTCAACTTTAACTTCAACTTCAACTTAAACTTCAATTTTAACTTCAATTTTAACTTCAATTTTAACTTCAATTTCAACTTCAATTTCAACTTCAATTTCGACTTCAATTTCAACTTCGATTTCAACTTCAATTTCAACTTCAATTTCAACTTCAATTTCAACTTCAATTTCAACTTCAACTTCCATTTTAACATCAATTTCAACTTCAATTTTAACTTCAATTTCAACTTCAATTACAACTTCAATTTCAACTTCAGTTTCAACTTCAATTTTAACTTCAATTTCAACTTCAAATTCAACTTTAATTTCAACTTCAATTTCAACTTCAATTTCAACTTCAATTTCAACTTCAATTTCAACTTCAATTTCAACTTCAATTTCAACTTCCACTTCAATTTCAAACTTAACTTCAACTTCAACTTAACTTCAACTTCAACTTTAACTTCACTTTCAAGTTCAACTTCAAATTCAACTTCAACTTCAACTTTAACTTCAATTAAACTTAAACTTCAATTTCAACTTCAAATTCAACTTCAACTTCAACTTCAATTTCAACTTCAATTTCAACTTCAATTTCAACTTCAATTTCAACTTCAATTTCAATGTCGACTTCAAGTTCAATGTCAATTTCAATTTCAAACTTAACTTCAACTTCAACTTTACATTCAAGTTCAACTTCAAATTTAACTTCAACTTCAACTTTAACTTCAACTTCAACTTTAACTTTAACTTCAACTTAAACTTCAATTTTAACTTCAATTTTAACTTCAAATTCAACTTCAATTTCAACTTCAATTTCAACTTCAATTTCAACTTCAATTTCAACTTCAATTTCAACTTCAATTTCAACTTCAATTTCAACATCAATTTCAACTTCAATTTTAACTTCAATATCAACTTTGATTTCAATTTCGACTTCAATTTCAACTTCGATTTCAACTTCAATTTCAACTTCAATTTCAACTTCAATTTCAACTTCAACTTCAATTTTAACATCAATTTCAACTTCAATTTTAACTTCAATTTCAACTTCAATTACAACTTCAATTTCAACTTCAGTTTCAACTTCAATTTTAACTTCAATTTCAACTTCAATTTCAACTTCAATTTCAACTTCAATTTCAACTTCAATTTCAACTTCAATTTCAACTTCAATTTCAATGTCGACTTCAAGTTCAATGTCAATTTCAATTTCAAACTTAACTTCAACTTCAACTTTACATTCAAGTTCAACTTCAAATTTAACTTCAACTTCAACTTTAACTTCAACTTCAACTTAAACTTCAATTTTAACTTCAATTTTAACTTCAAATTCAACTTCAATTTCAACTTCAATTTCAACTTCAAATTCAACTTCAACTTCAACTTTAACCTTAACCTTAACTTAAACTTAAACTTCAATTTTAACTTCAATTTCAACTTCAATTTCAACTTCAATTTCAACTTCAATTTCAACTTCAGTTTCAACTTCAATTTTAACTTCAATTTCAACTTCAATTTCAACTTCAATTTCAACTTCAATTTCAACTTCAATTTCAACTTCAATTTCAACTTCAATTTCAACTTCAATTTCAACTTCAATTTCAACTTCAATTTCAACTTCAATTTCAATGTCGACTTCAAGTTCAATGTCAATTTC
Source organism: Brachycybe producta (assembly GCA_036925085.1). Classification (NCBI taxonomy): domain Eukaryota; kingdom Metazoa; phylum Arthropoda; class Diplopoda; order Playtdesmida; family Andrognathidae; genus Brachycybe; species Brachycybe producta. Next base: position 55,041 of record JAUPFP010000174.1, read on the forward strand.
AATTTCAAACTTAACTTCAACTTCAACTTTACATTCAAGTTCAACTTCAAATTTAACTTCAACTTCAACTTTAACTTCAACTTCAACTTAAACTTCAATTTTAACTTCAATTTTAACTTCAATTTTAACTTCAATTTCAACTTCAATTTCAACTTCAATTTCGACTTCAATTTCAACTTCGATTTCAACTTCAATTTCAACTTCAATTTCAACTTCAATTTCAACTTCAATTTCAACTTCAATTTCAACTTCAACTTCCATTTTAACATCAATTTCAACTTCAATTTTAACTTCAATTTCAACTTCAATTACAACTTCAATTTCAACTTCAGTTTCAACTTCAATTTTAACTTCAATTTCAACTTCAAATTCAACTTCAATTTCAACTTCAATTTCAACTTCAATTTCAACTTCAATTTCAACTTCAATTTCAACTTCAATTTCAACTTCCACTTCAATTTCAAACTTAACTTCAACTTCAACTTAACTTCAACTTCAACTTTAACTTCACTTTCAAGTTCAACTTCAAATTCAACTTCAACTTCAACTTTAACTTCAATTAAACTTAAACTTCAATTTCAACTTCAAATTCAACTTCAACTTCAACTTCAATTTCAACTTCAATTTCAACTTCAATTTCAACTTCAATTTCAATGTCGACTTCAAGTTCAATGTCAATTTCAATTTCAAACTTAACTTCAACTTCAACTTTACATTCAAGTTCAACTTCAAATTTAACTTCAACTTCAACTTTAACTTCAATTTTAACTTCAATTTTAACTTCAAATTCAACTTCAATTTCAACTTCAATTTCAACTTCAATTTCAACTTCAATTTCAACTTCAATTTCAACTTCCACTTCAATTTCAAACTTAACTTCAACTTCAACTTTAACTTCACTTTCAAGTTCAACTTCAAATTGAACTTCAACTTCAACTTTAACTTCAATTAAACTTAAACTTCAATTTCAACTTCAAATTCAACTTCAACTTCAACTTCAATTTCAACTTCAATTTCAACTTCAATTTCAACTTCAATTTCAACTTCAATTTCAATGTTGACTTCAAGTTCAATGTCAATTTCAATTTCAAACTTAACTTCAACTTCAACTTTACATTCAAGTTCAACTTCAAATTTAACTTCAACTTCAACTTTAACTTCAACTTCAACTTAAAATTCAATTTTAACTTCAATTTCAACTTCAATTTCAACTTCAATTTCAACTTCAATTACAACTTCAATTTCAACTTCAGTTTCAACTTCAATTTTAACTTCAATTTCAACTTCAAATTCAACTTCAATTTTAACTTCAATTTCAACTTCAATTTCAACTTCAATTTCAACTTCAATTTCAACTTCAATTTCAACTTCAATTTCAACTTCATTTTCAACTTCAATTTCAACTTCAATTTCAACTTCAATTTCAACTTCAATTTCAACTTCAATTTCAACTTCAGTTTCAACTTCAATTTTAACTTCAATTTCAACTTCAATTTCAACTTCAATTTCAACTTCAATTTCAACTTCAATTTCAACTTCAATTTCAACTTCAATTTCAACTTCAATTTCAACTTCAATTTTAATGTCGACTTCAAGTTCAATGTCAATTTCAATTTCAAACTTAACTTCAACTTCAACTTTACATTCAAGTTCAACTTCAAATTTAACTTCAACTTCAATTTTAACTTCAACTTCAACTTAAACTTCAATTTTAACTTCAATTTTAACTTCAACTTCAACTTCAACTTTAACCTTAACCTTAACTTAAACTTAAACATCAATTTTAACTTCAATTTAAGCTTCAATTTCAACATCAATTTCAACTTCAATTTTAACTTCAATATCAACTTTGATTTCAATTTCGACTTCAATTTCAACTTCGATTTCAACTTCAATTTCAACTTCAATTTCAACTTCAATTTCAACTTCAACTTCAACTTCAATTTTAACATCAATTTCAACTTCAATTTTAACTTCAATTTCAACTTCAATTACAACTTCAATTTCAACTTCAGTTTCAACTTCAATTTTAACTTCAATTTCAACTTCAATTTCAACTTCAATTTCAACTTCAATTTCAATGTCGACTTCAAGTTCAATGTCAATTTCAATTTCAAACTTAACTTCAACTTCAACTTTACATTCAAGTTCAACTTCAAATTTAACTTCAACTTCAACTTTAACTTCAATTTTAACTTCAATTTTAACTTCAAATTCAACTTCAATTTCAACTTCAATTTCAACTTCAATTTCAACTTCAATTTCAACTTCAATTTCAACTTCCACTTCAATTTCAAACTTAACTTCAACTTCAACTTTAACTTCACTTTCAAGTTCAACTTCAAATTGAACTTCAACTTCAACTTTAACTTCAATTAAACTTAAACTTCAATTTCAACTTCAAATTCAACTTCAACTTCAACTTCAATTTCAACTTCAATTTCAACTTCAATTTCAACTTCAATTTCAACTTCAATTTCAATGTTGACTTCAAGTTCAATGTCAATTTCAATTTCAAACTTAACTTCAACTTCAACTTTACATTCAAGTTCAACTTCAAATTTAACTTCAACTTCAACTTTAACTTCAACTTCAACTTAAAATTCAATTTTAACTTCAATTTCAACTTCAATTTCAACTTCAATTTCAACTTCAATTACAACTTCAATTTCAACTTCAGTTTCAACTTCAATTTTAACTTCAATTTCAACTTCAAATTCAACTTCAATTTTAACTTCAATTTCAACTTCAATTTCAACTTCAATTTCAACTTCAATTTCAACTTCAATTTCAACTTCAATTTCAACTTCATTTTCAACTTCAATTTCAACTTCAATTTCAACTTCAATTTCAACTTCAATTTCAACTTCAATTTCAACTTCAGTTTCAACTTCAATTTTAACTTCAATTTCAACTTCAATTTTAACTTCAATTTCAACTTCAATTTCAACTTCAATTTCAACTTCAATTTCAACTTCAATTTCAACTTCAATTTCAACTTCAATTTCAACTTCAATTTCAACTTCAATTTCAACTTCAATTTCAATGTCGACTTCAAGTTCAATGTCAATTTCAATTTCAAACTTAACTTCAACTTCAACTTTACATTCAAGTTCAACTTCAAATTTAACTTCAACTTCAATTTTAACTTCAACTTCAACTTAAACTTCAATTTTAACTTCAATTTTAACTTCAACTTCAACTTCAACTTTAACCTTAACCTTAACTTAAACTTAAACATCAATTTTAACTTCAATTTAAGCTTCAATTTCAACATCAATTTCAACTTCAATTTTAACTTCAATATCAACTTTGATTTCAATTTCGACTTCAATTTCAACTTCGATTTCAACTTCAATTTCAACTTCAATTTCAACTTCAATTTCAACTTCAACTTCAACTTCAATTTTAACATCAATTTCAACTTCAATTTTAACTTCAATTTCAACTTCAATTACAACTTCAATTTCAACTTCAGTTTCAACTTCAATTTTAACTTCAATTTCAACTTCAATTTCAACTTCAATTTCAACTTCAATTTTAACTTCAATTTCAACTTCAATTTCAACTTCAATTTCAACTTTAATTTCAACTTCCACTTCAATTTCAAACTTAACTTCAACTTCAACTTAACTTCAACTTCAACTTTAACTTCACTTTCAAGTTCAACTTCAAATTGAACTTCAACTTCAACTTTAACTTCAATTAAACTTAAACTTCAATTTCAACTTCAAATTCAACTTCAACTTCAACTTCAATTTCAACTTCAATTTCAACTTCAATTTCAACTTCAATTTCAACTTCAATTTCAACTTCAATTTCAACTTCAATTTCAACTTCAATTTCAATGTCGACTTCAAGTTCAATGTCAATTTCAATTTCAAACTTAACTTCAACTTCAACTTTACATTCAAGTTCAACTTCAAATTTAACTTCAACTTCAACTTTAACTTCAACTTCAACTTTAACTTTAACTTCAACTTAAACTTCAATTTTAACTTCAATTTTAACTTCAAATTCAACTTCAATTTCAACTTCAATTTCAACTTCAATTTCAACTTCAATTTCAACTTCAATTTCAACTTCAATTTCATCTTCAATTTCAACATCAATTTCAACTTCAATTTTAACTTCAATATCAACTTTGATTTCAATTTCGACTTCAATTTCAACTTCGATTTCAACTTCAATTTCAACTTCAATTTCAACTTCAATTTCAACTTCAACTTCAATTTTAACATCAATTTCAACTTCAATTTTAACTTCAATTTCAACTTCAATTACAACTTCAATTTCAACTTCAGTTTCAACTTCAATTTTAACTTCAATTTCAACTTCAATTTCAACTTCAATTTCAACTTCAATTTCAACTTCAATTTCAACTTCAATTTCAACTTCAATTTCAACTTCAATTTCAACTTCAATTTCAACTTCCACTTCAATTTCAAACTTAACTTCAACTTCAACTTAACTTCAACTTCAACTTTAACTTCACTTTCAAGTTCAACTTCAATTGAACTTCAACTTCAACTTTAACTTCAATTAAACTTAAACTTCAATTTCAACTTCAAATTCAACTTCAACTTCAACTTCAATTTCAACTTCAGTTTCAACTTCAATTTCAACTTCAATTTCAACTTCAATTTCAACTTCAATTTCAACTTCAATTTCAATGTTGACTTCAAGTTCAATGTCAATTTCAATTTCAAACTTAACTTCAACTTCAACTTTACATTCAAGTTCAACTTCAAATTTAACTTCAACTTCAACTTTAACTTCAACTTCAACTTAAAATTCAATTTTAACTTCAATTTCAACTTCAATTTCAACTTCAATTTCAACTTCAATTACAACTTCAATTTCAACTTCGATTGCAACTTCAATTTCAACTTCAATTTCAACTTCAATTTCAACTTCAACTTCAATTTTAACATCAATTTCAACTTCAATTTTAACTTCAATTTCAACTTCAATTACAACTTCAATTTCAACTTCAGTTTCAACTTCAATTTTAACTTCAATTTCAACTTCAATTTCAACTTCAATTTCAACTTCAATTTCAACTTCAATTTCAACTTCAATTTCAACTTCAATTTCAACTTCAATTTCAACTTCAATTTCAACTTCCACTTCAATTTCAAACTTAACTTCAACTTCAACTTAACTTCAACTTCAACTTAACTTCAACTTCAACTTTAACTTCACTTTCAAGTTCAACTTCAAATTGAGCTTTAACTTCAACTTTAACTTCAATTAAACTTAAACTTCAATTTCAACTTCAAATTCAACTTCAACTTCAACTTCAATTTCAACTTCAATTTCAACTTCAATTTCAACTTCAATTTCAACTTCAATTTCAATGTTGACTACAAGTTCAATGTCAATTTCAATTTCAAACTTAACTTCAACTTCAACTTTACATTCAAGTTCAACTTCAAATTTAACTTCAACTTCAACTTTAACTTCAACTTCAACTTAAACTTCAATTTTAACTTCAATTTTAACTTCAATTTTAACTTCAATTTCAACTTCAATTTCAACTTCAATTTCGACTTCAATTTCAACTTCGATTTCAACTTCAATTTCATCTTCAATTTCAACTTCAATTTCAACTTCAATTTCAACTTCAACTTCCATGTTAACATCAATTTCAACTTCAATTTTAACTTCAATTTCAACTTCAATTACAACTTCAATTTCAACTTCAGTTTCAACTTCAATTTTAACTTCAATTTCAACTTCAATTTCAACTTCAATTTCAACTTCAATTTCAACTTCAATTTCAACTTCAATTTCAACTTCAATTTCAATGTCGACTTCAAGTTCAATGTCAATTTCAATTTCAAACTTAACTTCAACTTCAACTTTACATTCAAGTTCAACTTCAAATTTAACTTCAACTTCAATTTTAACTTCAACTTCAACTTAAACTTCAATTTTAACTTCAATTTTAACTTCAACTTCAACTTCAACTTTAACTTCAATATCAACTTCAATTTTAACTTCAATATCAACTTTGATTTCAATTTCGACTTCAATTTCAACTTCGATTTCAACTTCAATTTCAACTTCAATTTCAACTTCAATTTCAACTTCAACTTCAACTTCAATTTTAACATCAATTTCAACTTCAATTTTAACTTCAATTTCAACTTCAATTACAACTTCAATTTCAACTTCAGTTTCAACTTCAATTTTAACTTCAATTTCAACTTCAATTTCAACTTCAATTTCAACTTCAATTTCAACTTCAATTTCAACTTCAATTTCAACTTCAATTTCAACTTCAATTTCAACTTTAATTTCAACTTCCACTTCAATTTCAAACTTAACTTCAACTTCAACTTAACTTCAACTTCAACTTTAACTTCACTTTCAAGTTCAACTTCAAATTGAACTTCAACTTCAACTTTAACTTCAATTAAACTTAAACTTCAATTTCAACTTCAAATTCAACTTCAACTTCAACTTCAATTTCAACTTCAATTTCAACTTCAATTTCAACTTCAATTTCAACTTCAATTTCAACTTCAATTTCAATGTCGACTTCAAGTTCAATGTCAATTTCAATTTCAAACTTAACTTCAACTTCAACTTTACATTCAAGTTCAACTTCAAATTTAACATCAACTTCAACTTTAACTTCAACTTCAACTTAAACTTCAATTTTAACTTCAATTTTAACTTCAATTTTAACTTCAATTTCAACTTCAATTTCAACTTCAATTTCGACTTCAATTTCAACTTCGATTTCAACTTCAATTTCAACTTCAATTTCAACTTCAATTTCAACTTCAATTTCAACTTCAACTTCCATTTTAACATCAATTTCAACTTCAATTTTAACTTAAATTTCAACTTCAATTACAACTTCAATTTCAACTTCAGTTTCAACTTCAATTTTAACTTCAATTTCAACTTCAAATTCAACTTCAATTTCAACTTCAATTTCAACTTCAATTTCAACTTCAATTTCAACTTCAATTTCAATGTCGACTTCAAGTTCAATGTCAATTTCAATTTCAAACTTAACTTCAACTTCAACTTTACATTCAAGTTCAACTTCAAATTTAACTTCAACTTCAACTTTAACTTCAACTTCAACTTTAACTTCAATTTCAACTTCAATTTCAACTTCAATTTCAACTTCAATTTCAACTTCAATTTCAACTTCAATTTCAACATCAATTTCAACTTCAATTTTAACTTCAATATCAACTTTGATTTCAATTTCGACTTCAATTTCAACTTCGATTTCAACTTCAATTTCAACTTCAATTTCAACTTCAATTTCAACTTCAATTTCAACTTCAATTTTAACTTCAATATCAACTTTGATTTCAATTTCGACTTCAATTTCAACTTCGATTTCAACTTCAATTTCAACTTCAATTTCAACTTCAATTTCAACTTCAACTTCAATTTTAACATCAATTTCAACTTCAATTTTAACTTCAATTTCAACTTCAATTACAACTTCAATTTCAACTTCAGTTTCAACTTCAATTTTAACTTCAATTTCAACTTCAATTTCAACTTCAATTTTAACTTCAATTTTAACTTCAAATTCAACTTCAATTTCAACTTCAATTTCAACTTCAATTTCAACTTCAATTTCAACTTCAATTTCAACTTCAATTTCAACTTCAATTTCAACATCAATTTCAACTTCAATTTTAACTTCAATATCAACTTTGATTTCAATTTCGACTTCAATTTCAACTTCGATTTCAACTTCAATTTCAACTTCAATTTCAACTTCAATTTCAACTTCAACTTCAATTTTAACATCAATTTCAACTTCAATTTTAACTTCAATTTCAACTTCAATTACAACTTCAATTTCAACTTCAGTTTCAACTTCAATTTTAACTTCAATTTCAACTTCAATTTCAACTTCAATTTCAACTTCAATTTCAACTTCAATTTCAACTTCAATTTCAACTTCAATTTCAACTTCAATTTCAACTTCAATTTCAACTTCAATTTAAATGTTGACTTCAAGTTCAATGTCAATTTCAATTTCAAACTTAACTTCAACTTCAACTTTACATTCAAGTTCAACTTCAAATTTAACTTCAACTTCAACTTTAACTTCAACTTCAACTTAAAATTCAATTTTAACTTCAATTTCAACTTCAATTTCAACTTCAATTTCAACTTCAATTTCAACTTCAATTACAACTTCAATTTCAACTTCGATTGCAACTTCAATTTCAACTTCAATTTCAACTTCAATTTCAACTTCAACTTCAATTTTAACATCAATTTCAACTTCAATTTTAACTTCAATTTCAACTTCAATTACAACTTCAATTTCAACTTCAGTTTCAACTTCAATTTTAACTTCAATTTCAACTTCAATTTCAACTTCAATTTCAACTTCAATTTCAACTTCAATTTCAACTTCAATTTCAACTTCAATTTCAACTTCAATTTCAACTTCAATTTCAACTTCAATTTCAACTTCAATTTCAACTTCCACTTCAATTTCAAACTTAACTTCAACTTCAACTTAACTTCAACTTCAACTTAACTTCAACTTCAACTTTAACTTCACTTTCAAGTTCAACTTCAAATTGAGCTTTAACTTCAACTTTAACTTCAATTAAACTTAAACTTCAATTTCAACTTCAAATTCAACTTCAAATTCAACTTCAACTTCAACTTCAATTTCAACTTCAATTTCAACTTCAATTACAACTTCAATTTCAACTTCAGTTTCAACTTCAATTTTAACTTCAATTTCAACTTCAATTTCAACTTCAATTTCAACTTCAATTTCAACTTCAATTTCAACTTCAATTTCAACTTCAATTTCAACTTCAATTTCAACTTTAATTTCAACTTCCACTTCAATTTCAAACTTAACTTCAACTTCAACTTAACTTCAACTTCAACTTTAACTTCACTTTCAAGTTCAACTTCAAATTGAACTTCAACTTCAACTTTAACTTCAATTAAACTTAAACTTCAATTTCAACTTCAAATTCAACTTCAACTTCAACTTCAATTTCAACTTCAATTTCAACTTCAATTTCAACTTCAATTTCAACTTCAATTTCAACTTCAATTTCAATGTCGACTTCAAGTTCAATGTCAATTTCAATTTCAAACTTAACTTCAACTTCAACTTTACATTCAAGTTCAACTTCAAATTTAACATCAACTTCAACTTTAACTTCAACTTCAACTTAAACTTCAATTTTAACTTCAATTTTAACTTCAATTTTAACTTCAATTTCAACTTCAATTTCAACTTCAATTTCGACTTCAATTTCAACTTCGATTTCAACTTCAATTTCAACTTCAATTTCAACTTCAATTTCAACTTCAATTTCAACTTCAACTTCCATTTTAACATCAATTTCAACTTCAATTTTAACTTAAATTTCAACTTCAATTACAACTTCAATTTCAACTTCAGTTTCAACTTCAATTTTAACTTCAATTTCAACTTCAAATTCAACTTCAATTTCAACTTCAATTTCAACTTCAATTTCAACTTCAATTTCAACTTCAATTTCAATGTCGACTTCAAGTTCAATGTCAATTTCAATTTCAAACTTAACTTCAACTTCAACTTTACATTCAAGTTCAACTTCAAATTTAACTTCAACTTCAACTTTAACTTCAACTTCAACTTTAACTTTAACTTCAACTTAAACTTCAATTTTAACTTCAATTTTAACTTCAAATTCAACTTCAATTTCAACTTCAATTTCAACTTCAATTTCAACTTCAATTTCAACTTCAATTTCAACTTCAATTTCAACTTCAATTTCAACTTCAATTTCAACATCAATTTCAACTTCAATTTTAACTTCAATATCAACTTTGATTTCAATTTCGACTTCAATTTCAACTTCGATTTCAACTTCAATTTCAACTTCAATTTCAACTTCAATTTCAACTTCAACTTCAATTTTAACATCAATTTCAACTTCAATTTTAACTTCAATTTCAACTTCAATTACAACTTCAATTTCAACTTCAGTTTCAACTTCAATTTTAACTTCAATTTCAACTTCAATTTCAACTTCAATTTCAACTTCAATTTCAACTTCAATTTCAACTTCAATTTCAACTTCAATTTCAACTTCAATTTCAACTTCAATTTCAACTTCAATTTCAATGTTGACTTCAAGTTCAATGTCAATTTCAATTTCAAACTTAACTTCAACTTCAACTTTACATTCAAGTTCAACTTCAAATTTAACTTCAACTTCAACTTTAACTTCAACTTCAACTTAAAATTCAATTTTAACTTCAATTTCAACTTCAATTTCAACTTCAATTTCAACTTCAATTTCAACTTCAATTACAACTTCAATTTCAACTTCGATTGCAACTTCAATTTCAACTTCAATTTCAACTTCAATTTCAACTTCAACTTCAATTTTAACATCAATTTCAACTTCAATTTTAACTTCAATTTCAACTTCAATTACAACTTCAATTTCAACTTCAGTTTCAACTTCAATTTCAACTTCAGTTTCAACTTCAATTTTAACTTCAATTTCAACTTCAATTTCAACTTCAATTTCAACTTCAATTTCAACTTCAATTTCAACTTCAATTTCAACTTCAATTTCAACTTCAATTTCAACTTCAATTTCAACTTCCACTTCAATTTCAAACTTAACTTCAACTTCAACTTAACTTCAACTTCAACTTAACTTCAACTTCAACTTTAACTTCACTTTCAAGTTCAACTTCAAATTGAGCTTTAACTTCAACTTTAACTTCAATTAAACTTAAACTTCAATTTCAACTTCAAATTCAACTTCAAATTCAACTTCAACTTCAACTTCAATTTCAACTTCAATTTCAACTTCAATTTCAACTTCAATTTCAACTTCAATTTCAACTTCAATTTCAATGTTGACTTCAAGTTCAATGTCAATTTCAATTTCAAACTTAACTTCAACTTCAACTTTACATTCAAGTTCAACTTCAAATTTAACTTCAACTTCAACTTTAACTTCAACTTCAACTTAAACTTCAATTTTAACTTCAATTTTAACTTCAATTTTAACTTCAATTTCAACTTCAATTTCAACTTCAATTTCGACTTCAATTTCAACTTCGATTTCAACTTCAATTTCATCTTCAATTTCAACTTCAATTTCAACTTCAATTTCAACTTCAACTTCCATGTTAACATCAATTTCAACTTCAATTTTAACTTCAATTTCAACTTCAATTACAACTTCAATTTCAACTTCAGTTTCAACTTCAATTTTAACTTCAATTTCAACTTCAATTTCAACTTCAATTTCAACTTCAATTTCAACTTCAATTTCAACTTCAATTTCAATGTCGACTTCAAGTTCAATGTCAATTTCAATTTCAAACTTAACTTCAACTTCAACTTTACATTCAAGTTCAACTTCAAATTTAACTTCAACTTCAATTTTAACTTCAACTTCAACTTAAACTTCAATTTTAACTTCAATTTTAACTTCAACTTCAACTTCAACTTTAACTTCAATATCAACTTCAATTTTAACTTCAATATCAACTTTGATTTCAATTTCGACTTCAATTTCAACTTCGATTTCAACTTCAATTTCAACTTCAATTTCAACTTCAATTTCAACTTCAACTTCAACTTCAATTTTAACATCAATTTCAACTTCAATTTTAACTTCAATTTCAACTTCAATTACAACTTCAATTTTAACTTCAGTTTCAACTTCAATTTTAACTTCAATTTCAACTTCAATTTCAACTTCAATTTCAACTTCAATTTCAACTTCAATTTCAACTTCAATTTCAACTTCAATTTTAACTTCAATTTCAACTTTAATTTCAACTTCCACTTCAATTTCAAACTTAACTTCAACTTCAACTTAACTTCAACTTCAACTTTAACTTCACTTTCAAGTTCAACTTCAAATTGAACTTCAACTTCAACTTTAACTTCAATTAAACTTAAACTTCAATTTCAACTTCAAATTCAACTTCAACTTCAACTTCAATTTCAACTTCAATTTCAACTTCAATTTCAACTTCAATTTCAACTTCAATTTCAACTTCAATTTCAATGTCGACTTCAAGTTCAATGTCAATTTCAATTTCAAACTTAACTTCAACTTCAACTTTACATTCAAGTTCAACTTCAAATTTAACATCAACTTCAACTTTAACTTCAACTTCAACTTCAATTTTAACTTCAATTTTAACTTCAATTTTAACTTCAATTTCAACTTCAATTTCAACTTCAATTTCAACTTCAATTTCAACTTCAATTTCAACTTCAATTTCAATGTCGACTTCAAGTTCAATGTCAATTTCAATTTCAAACTTAACTTCAACTTCAACTTTACATTCAAGTTCAACTTCAAATTTAACATCAACTTCAAATTCAACTTCAATTACAACTTCAATTTTAACTTCAATTTTAACTTCAATTTTAACTTCAATTTCAACTTCAATTTCAACTTCAATTTCGACTTCAATTTCAACTTCGATTTCAACTTCAATTTCAACTTCAATTTCAACTTCAATTTCAACTTCAATTTCAACTTCAACTTCCATTTTAACATCAATTTCAACTTCAATTTTAACTTAAATTTCAACTTCAATTACAACTTCAATTTCAACTTCAGTTTCAACGTCAATTTTAACTTCAATTTCAACTTCAAATTCAACTTCAATTTCAACTTCAATTTCAACTTCAATTTCAACTTCAATTTCAACTTCAATTTCAATGTCGACTTCAAGTTCAATGTCAATTTCAATTTCAAACTTAACTTCAACTTCAACTTTACATTCAAGTTCAACTTCAAATTTAACTTCAACTTCAACTTTAACTTCAACTTCAACTTTAACTTTAACTTCAACTTAAACTTCAATTTTAACTTCAATTTTAACTTCAAATTCAACTTCAATTTCAACTTCAATTTCAACTTCAATTTCAACTTCAATTTCAACTTCAATTTCAACTTCAATTTCAACTTCAATTTCAACATCAATTTCAACTTCAATTTTAACTTCAATATCAACTTTGATTTCAATTTCGACTTCAATTTCAACTTCGATTTCAACTTCAATTTCAACTTCAATTTCAACTTCAATTTCAACTTCAACTTCAATTTTAACATCAATTTCAACTTCAATTTTAACTTCAATTTCAACTTCAATTACAACTTCAATTTCAACTTCAGTTTCAACTTCAATTTTAACTTCAATTTCAACTTCAATTTCAACTTCAATTTCAACTTCAATTTCAACTTCAATTTCAACTTCAATTTCAACTTCAATTTCAACTTCAATTTCAACTTCAATTTCAACTTCAATTTCAATGTTGACTTCAAGTTCAATGTCAATTTCAATTTCAAACTTAACTTCAACTTCAACTTTACATTCAAGTTCAACTTCAAATTTAACTTCAACTTCAACTTTAACTTCAACTTCAACTTAAAATTCAATTTTAACTTCAATTTCAACTTCAATTTCAACTTCAATTTCAACTTCAATTTCAACTTCAATTACAACTTCAATTTCAACTTCGATTGCAACTTCAATTTCAACTTCAATTTCAACTTCAATTTCAACTTCAACTTCAATTTTAACATCAATTTCAACTTCAATTTTAACTTCAATTTCAACTTCAATTACAACTTCAATTTCAACTTCAGTTTCAACTTCAATTTTAACTTCAATTTCAACTTCAATTTCAACTTCAATTTCAACTTCAATTTCAACTTCAATTTCAACTTCAATTTCAACTTCAATTTCAACTTCAATTTCAACTTCAATTTCAACTTCAATTTCAACTTCAATTTCAACTTCCACTTCAATTTCAAACTTAACTTCAACTTCAACTTAACTTCAACTTCAACTTAACTTCAACTTCAACTTTAACTTCACTTTCAAGTTCAACTTCAAATTGAGCTTTAACTTCAACTTTAACTTCAATTAAACTTAAACTTCAATTTCAACTTCAAATTCAACTTCAAATTCAACTTCAACTTCAACTTCAATTTCAACTTCAATTTCAACTTCAATTACAACTTCAATTTCAACTTCAGTTTCAACTTCAATTTTAACTTCAATTTCAACTTCAATTTCAACTTCAATTTCAACTTCAATTTCAACTTCAATTTCAACTTCAATTTCAACTTCAATTTCAACTTCAATTTCAACTTTAATTTCAACTTCCACTTCAATTTCAAACTTAACTTCAACTTCAACTTAACTTCAACTTCAACTTTAACTTCACTTTCAAGTTCAACTTCAAATTGAACTTCAACTTCAACTTTAACTTCAATTAAACTTAAACTTCAATTTCAACTTCAAATTCAACTTCAACTTCAACTTCAATTTCAACTTCAATTTCAACTTCAATTTCAACTTCAATTTCAACTTCAATTTCAACTTCAATTTCAATGTCGACTTCAAGTTCAATGTCAATTTCAATTTCAAACTTAACTTCAACTTCAACTTTACATTCAAGTTCAACTTCAAATTTAACATCAACTTCAACTTTAACTTCAACTTCAACTTAAACTTCAATTTTAACTTCAATTTTAACTTCAATTTTAACTTCAATTTCAACTTCAATTTCAACTTCAATTTCGACTTCAATTTCAACTTCGATTTCAACTTCAATTTCAACTTCAATTTCAACTTCAATTTCAACTTCAATTTCAACTTCAACTTCCATTTTAACATCAATTTCAACTTCAATTTTAACTTAAATTTCAACTTCAATTACAACTTCAATTTCAACTTCAGTTTCAACTTCAATTTTAACTTCAATTTCAACTTCAAATTCAACTTCAATTTCAACTTCAATTTCAACTTCAATTTCAACTTCAATTTCAACTTCAATTTCAATGTCGACTTCAAGTTCAATGTCAATTTCAATTTCAAACTTAACTTCAACTTCAACTTTACATTCAAGTTCAACTTCAAATTTAACTTCAACTTCAACTTTAACTTCAACTTCAACTTTAACTTTAACTTCAACTTAAACTTCAATTTTAACTTCAATTTTAACTTCAAATTCAACTTCAATTTCAACTTCAATTTCAACTTCAATTTCAACTTCAATTTCAACTTCAATTTCAACTTCAATTTCAACTTCAATTTCAACATCAATTTCAACTTCAATTTTAACTTCAATATCAACTTTGATTTCAATTTCGACTTCAATTTCAACTTCGATTTCAACTTCAATTTCAACTTCAATTTCAACTTCAATTTCAACTTCAACTTCAATTTTAACATCAATTTCAACTTCAATTTTAACTTCAATTTCAACTTCAATTACAACTTCAATTTCAACTTCAGTTTCAACTTCAATTTTAACTTCAATTTCAACTTCAATTTCAACTTCAATTTCAACTTCAATTTCAACTTCAATTTCAACTTCAATTTCAACTTCAATTTCAACTTCAATTTCAACTTCAATTTCAACTTCAATTTCAATGTTGACTTCAAGTTCAATGTCAATTTCAATTTCAAACTTAACTTCAACTTCAACTTTACATTCAAGTTCAACTTCAAATTTAACTTCAACTTCAACTTTAACTTCAACTTCAACTTAAAATTCAATTTTAACTTCAATTTCAACTTCAATTTCAACTTCAATTTCAACTTCAATTTCAACTTCAATTACAACTTCAATTTCAACTTCGATTGCAACTTCAATTTCAACTTCAATTTCAACTTCAATTTCAACTTCAACTTCAATTTTAACATCAATTTCAACTTCAATTTTAACTTCAATTTCAACTTCAATTACAACTTCAATTTCAACTTCAGTTTCAACTTCAATTTTAACTTCAATTTCAACTTCAATTTCAACTTCAATTTCAACTTCAATTTCAACTTCAATTTCAACTTCAATTTCAACTTCAATTTCAACTTCAATTTCAACTTCAATTTCAACTTCAATTTCAACTTCAATTTCAACTTCCACTTCAATTTCAAACTTAACTTCAACTTCAACTTAACTTCAACTTCAACTTAACTTCAACTTCAACTTTAACTTCACTTTCAAGTTCAACTTCAAATTGAGCTTTAACTTCAACTTTAACTTCAATTAAACTTAAACTTCAATTTCAACTTCAAATTCAACTTCAAATTCAACTTCAACTTCAACTTCAATTTCAACTTCAATTTCAACTTCAATTTCAACTTCAATTTCAACTTCAATTTCAACTTCAATTTCAATGTTGACTTCAAGTTCAATGTCAATTTCAATTTCAAACTTAACTTCAACTTCAACTTTACATTCAAGTTCAACTTCAAATTTAACTTCAACTTCAACTTTAACTTCAACTTCAACTTAAACTTCAATTTTAACTTCAATTTTAACTTCAATTTTAACTTCAATTTCAACTTCAATTTCAACTTCAATTTCGACTTCAATTTCAACTTCGATTTCAACTTCAATTTCAACTTCAATTTCAACTTCAATTTCAACTTCAATTTCAACTTCAACTTCCATTTTAACATCAATTTCAACTTCAATTTTAACTTCAATTTCAACTTCAATTACAACTTCAATTTCAACTTCAGTTTCAACTTCAATTTCAACTTCAATTTCAACTTCAATTTCAACTTCCACTTCAATTTCAAACTTAACTTCAACTTCAACTTAACTTCAACTTCAACTTTAACTTCACTTTCAAGTTCAACTTCAAATTCAACTTCAACTTCAACTTTAACTTCAATTAAACTTAAACTTCAATTTCAACTTCAAATTCAACTTCAACTTCAACTTCAATTTCAACTTCAATTTCAACTTCAATTTCAACTTCAATTTCAACTTCAATTTCAATGTCGACTTCAAGTTCAATGTCAATTTCAATTTCAAACTTAACTTCAACTTCAACTTTACATTCAAGTTCAACTTCAAATTTAACTTCAACTTCAACTTTAACTTCAACTTCAACTTTAACTTTAACTTCAACTTAAACTTCAATTTTAACTTCAATTTTAACTTCAAATTCAACTTCAATTTCAACTTCAATTTCAACTTCAATTTCAACTTCAATTTCAACTTCAATTTCAACTTCAATTTCAACTTCAATTTCATCATCAATTTCAACTTCAATTTTAACTTCAATATCAACTTTGATTTCAATTTCGACTTCAATTTCAACTTTGATTTCAACTTCAATTTCAACTTCAATTTCAACTTCAATTTCAACTTCAACTTCAATTTTAACATCAATTTCAACTTCAATTTCAACTTCAATTTCAACTTCAATTTCAACTTCAATTTCAACTTCAATTTCAACTTCAATTTCAACTTCAATTTCAACTTCCACTTCAATTTCAAACTTAACTTCAACTTCAACTAAACTTCAACTTCAACTTTAACTTCACTTTCAAGTTCGACTTCAAATTCAACTTCAACTTCAACTTTAACTTCAATTAAACTTAAACTTCAATTTCAACTTCAAATTCAACTTCAACTTCAACTTCAATTTCAACTTCAATTTCAACTTCAATTTCAATGTCGACTTCAAGTTCAATGTCAATTTCAATTTC
Organism: Brachycybe producta; assembly: GCA_036925085.1. Lineage (NCBI taxonomy): Eukaryota > Metazoa > Arthropoda > Diplopoda > Playtdesmida > Andrognathidae > Brachycybe > Brachycybe producta. The sequence continues at coordinate 72,555 of JAUPFP010000174.1, forward strand.
AAACTTAACTTCAACTTCAACTTTACATTCAAGTTCAACTTCAAATTTAACTTCAACTTCAACTTTAACTTCAACTTCAACTTTAACTTTAACTTCAACTTAAACTTCAATTTTAACTTCAATTTTAACTTCAAATTCAACTTCAATTTCAACTTCAATTTCAACTTCAATTTCAACTTCAATTTCAACTTCAATTTCAACTTCAATTTCAACTTCAATTTCAACATCAATTTCAACTTCAATTTTAACTTCAATATCAACTTTAATTTCAATTTCGACTTCAATTTCAACTTCGATTTCAACTTCAATTTCAACTTCAATTTCAACTTCAATTTCAACTTCAATTTCAACTTCAACTTCAATTTTAACATCAATTTCAACTTCAATTTTAACTTCAATTTCAACTTCAATTACAACTTCAATTTCAACTTCAGTTTCAACTTCAATTTTAACTTCAATTTCAACTTCAATTTCAACTTCAATTTCAACTTCAATTTCAACTTCAATTTCAACTTCAATTTCAACTTCAATTTCAACTTCAATTTCAACTTCAATTTCAACTTCCACTTCAATTTCAAACTTAACTTCAACTTCAACTTAACTTCAACTTCAACTTTAACTTCACTTTCAAGTTCAACTTCAAATTGAACTTCAACTTCAACTTTAACTTCAATTAAACTTAAACTTCAATTTCAACTTCAAATTCAACTTCAACTTAAAATTCAAATTTAACTTCAATTTCAACTTCAATTTCAACTTCAATTTCAACTTCAATTACAACTTCAATTTCAACTTCGATTGCAACTTCAATTTCAACTTCAATTTCAACTTCAATTTCAACTTCAACTTCAATTTTAACATCAATTTCAACTTCAATTTTAACTTCAATTTCAACTTCAATTACAACTTCAATTTCAACTTCAGTTTCAACTTCAATTTTAACTTCAATTTCAACTTCAATTTCAACTTCAATTTCAACTTTAATTTCAACTTCAATTTCAACTTCAATTTCAACTTCAATTTCAACTTCAATTTCAACTTCAATTTCAACTTCCACTTCAATTTCAAACTTAACTTCAACTTCAACTTAACTTCAACTTCAACTTAACTTCAACTTCAACTTTAACTTCACTTTCAAGTTCAACTTCAAATTGAGCTTTAACTTCAACTTTAACTTCAATTAAACTTAAACTTCAATTTCAACTTCAAATTCAACTTCAACTTCAACTTCAATTTCAACTTCAATTTCAACTTCAATTTCAACTTCAATTTTAACTTCAATTTCAACTTCAATTTCAATGTTGACTTCAAGTTCAATGTCAATTTCAATTTCAAACTTAACTTCAACTTCAACTTTACATTCAAGTTCAACTTCAAATTTAACTTCAACTTCAACTTTAACTTCAACTTCAACTTAAAATTCAATTTTAACTTCAATTTTAACTTCAAATTCAACTTCAATTTCAACTTCAATTTCAACTTCAAATTCAACTTCAACTTCAACTTTAACCATAACCTTAACTTAAACTTAAACTTCAATTTTAACTTCAATTTCAACTTCAATTTCAACTTCAATTTCAACTTCAATTACAACTTCAATTTCAACTTCAGTTTCAACTTCAATTTTAACTTCAATTTCAACTTCAAATTCAACTTCAATTTCAAATTCAATTTCAACTTCAATTTCAACTTCAATTTCAACTTCAATTTCAACTTCAATTTCAACTTCCACTTCTATTTCATACTTAACTTCAACTTCAACTTAACTTCAACTTCAACTTTAACTTCACTTTCAAGTTCAACTTCAAATTCAACTTCAACTTCAACTTTAACTTCAATTAAACTTAAACTTCAATTTCAACTTCAAATTCAACTTCAACTTCAAATTCAACTTCAACTTCAATTTCAACTTCAATTTCAATGTCGACTTCAAGTTCAATGTCAATTTCAATTTCAAACTTAACTTCAACTTCAACTTTACATTCAAGTTCAACTTCAAATTTAACTTCAACTTCAACTTTAACTTCAACTTCAACTTTAACTTTAACTTCAACTTAAACTTCAATTTTAACTTCAATTTTAACTTCAAATTCAACTTCAATTTCAACTTCAATTTCAACTTCAATTTCAACTTCAATTTCAACTTCAATTTCAACTTCAATTTCAACTTCAATTTCAACTTCAATTTCAACATCAATTTCAACTTCAATTTTAACTTCAATATCAACTTTGATTTCAATTTCGACTTCAATTTCAACTTTGATTTCAACTTCAATTTCAACTTCAATTTCAACTTCAATTTCAACTTCAACTTCAATTTTAACATCAATTTCAACTTCAATTTTAACTTCAATTTCAACTTCAATTACAACTTCAATTTCAACTTCAGTTTCAACTTCAATTTTAACTTCAATTTCAACTTCAAATTCAACTTCAATTTCAACTTCAATTTCAACTTCAATTTCAACTTCAATTTCAACTTCAATTTCAACTTCAATTTCAACTTCAATTTCAACTTCAATTTCAACTTCAATTTCAACTTCAATTTCAACTTCCACTTCAATTTCAAACTTAACTTCAACTTCAACTTAACTTCAACTTCAACTTTAACTTCACTTTCAAGTTCGACTTCAAATTCAACTTCAACTTCAACTTTAACTTCAATTAAACTTAAACTTCAATTTCAACTTCAAATTCAACTTCAACTTCAACTTCAATTTCAACTTCAATTTCAACTTCAATTTCAATGTCGACTTCAAGTTCAATGTCAATTTCAATTTCAAACTTAACTTCAACTTCAACTTTACATTCAAGTTCAACTTCAAATTTAACTTCAACTTCAACTTTAACTTCAACTTCAACTTTAACTTTAACTTCAACTTAAACTTCAATTTTAACTTCAATTTTAACTTCAAATTCAACTTCAATTTCAACTTCAATTTCAACTTCAATTTCAACTTCAATTTCAACTTCAATTTCAACTTCAATTTCAACTTCAATTTCAACTTCAATTTCAACATCAATTTCAACTTCAATTTTAACTTCAATATCAACTTTGATTTCAATTTCGACTTCAATTTCAACTTCGATTTCAACTTCAATTTCAACTTCAATTTCAACTTCAATTTCAACTTCAACTTCAATTTTAACATCAATTTCAACTTCAATTTTAACTTCAATTTCAACTTCAATTACAACTTCAATTTCAACTTCAGTTTCAACTTCAATTTTAACTTCAATTTCAACTTCAATTTCAACTTCAATTTCAACTTCAATTTCAACTTCAATTTCAACTTCAATTTCAACTTCAATTTCAACTTCAATTTCAATGTTGACTTCAAGTTCAATGTCAATTTCAATTTCAAACTTAACTTCAACTTCAACTTTACATTCAAGTTCAACTTCAAATTTAACTTCAACTTCAACTTTAACTTCAACTTCAACTTAAAATTCAATTTTAACTTCAATTTCAACTTCAATTTCAACTTCAATTTCAACTTCAATTTCAACTTCAATTACAACTTCAATTTCAACTTCGATTGCAACTTCAATTTCAACTTCAATTTCAACTTCAATTTCAACTTCAACTTCAATTTTAACATCAATTTCAACTTCAATTTTAACTTCAATTTCAACTTCAATTACAACTTCAATTTCAACTTCAGTTTCAACTTCAATTTCAACTTCAGTTTCAACTTCAATTTTAACTTCAATTTCAACTTCAATTTCAACTTCAATTTCAACTTCAATTTCAACTTCAATTTCAACTTCAATTTCAACTTCAATTTCAACTTCAATTTCAACTTCAATTTCAACTTCCACTTCAATTTCAAACTTAACTTCAACTTCAACTTAACTTCAACTTCAACTTAACTTCAACTTCAACTTTAACTTCACTTTCAAGTTCAACTTCAAATTGAGCTTTAACTTCAACTTTAACTTCAATTAAACTTAAACTTCAATTTCAACTTCAAATTCAACTTCAAATTCAACTTCAACTTCAACTTCAATTTCAACTTCAATTTCAACTTCAATTTCAACTTCAATTTCAACTTCAATTTCAACTTCAATTTCAATGTTGACTTCAAGTTCAATGTCAATTTCAATTTCAAACTTAACTTCAACTTCAACTTTACATTCAAGTTCAACTTCAAATTTAACTTCAACTTCAACTTTAACTTCAACTTCAACTTAAACTTCAATTTTAACTTCAATTTTAACTTCAATTTTAACTTCAATTTCAACTTCAATTTCAACTTCAATTTCGACTTCAATTTCAACTTCGATTTCAACTTCAATTTCATCTTCAATTTCAACTTCAATTTCAACTTCAATTTCAACTTCAACTTCCATGTTAACATCAATTTCAACTTCAATTTTAACTTCAATTTCAACTTCAATTACAACTTCAATTTCAACTTCAGTTTCAACTTCAATTTTAACTTCAATTTCAACTTCAATTTCAACTTCAATTTCAACTTCAATTTCAACTTCAATTTCAACTTCAATTTCAATGTCGACTTCAAGTTCAATGTCAATTTCAATTTCAAACTTAACTTCAACTTCAACTTTACATTCAAGTTCAACTTCAAATTTAACTTCAACTTCAATTTTAACTTCAACTTCAACTTAAACTTCAATTTTAACTTCAATTTTAACTTCAACTTCAACTTCAACTTTAACTTCAATATCAACTTCAATTTTAACTTCAATATCAACTTTGATTTCAATTTCGACTTCAATTTCAACTTCGATTTCAACTTCAATTTCAACTTCAATTTCAACTTCAATTTCAACTTCAACTTCAACTTCAATTTTAACATCAATTTCAACTTCAATTTTAACTTCAATTTCAACTTCAATTACAACTTCAATTTCAACTTCAGTTTCAACTTCAATTTTAACTTCAATTTCAACTTCAATTTCAACTTCAATTTCAACTTCAATTTCAACTTCAATTTCAACTTCAATTTCAACTTCAATTTTAACTTCAATTTCAACTTTAATTTCAACTTCCACTTCAATTTCAAACTTAACTTCAACTTCAACTTAACTTCAACTTCAACTTTAACTTCACTTTCAAGTTCAACTTCAAATTGAACTTCAACTTCAACTTTAACTTCAATTAAACTTAAACTTCAATTTCAACTTCAAATTCAACTTCAACTTCAACTTCAATTTCAACTTCAATTTCAACTTCAATTTCAACTTCAATTTCAACTTCAATTTCAACTTCAATTTCAATGTCGACTTCAAGTTCAATGTCAATTTCAATTTCAAACTTAACTTCAACTTCAACTTTACATTCAAGTTCAACTTCAAATTTAACATCAACTTCAACTTTAACTTCAACTTCAACTTAAACTTCAATTTTAACTTCAATTTTAACTTCAATTTTAACTTCAATTTCAACTTCAATTTCAACTTCAATTTCGACTTCAATTTCAACTTCGATTTCAACTTCAATTTCAACTTCAATTTCAACTTCAATTTCAACTTCAATTTCAACTTCAACTTCCATTTTAACATCAATTTCAACTTCAATTTTAACTTAAATTTCAACTTCAATTACAACTTCAATTTCAACTTCAGTTTCAACTTCAATTTTAACTTCAATTTCAACTTCAAATTCAACTTCAATTTCAACTTCAATTTCAACTTCAATTTCAACTTCAATTTCAACTTCAATTTCAATGTCGACTTCAAGTTCAATGTCAATTTCAATTTCAAACTTAACTTCAACTTCAACTTTACATTCAAGTTCAACTTCAAATTTAACTTCAACTTCAACTTTAACTTCAACTTCAACTTTAACTTTAACTTCAACTTAAACTTCAATTTTAACTTCAATTTTAACTTCAAATTCAACTTCAATTTCAACTTCAATTTCAACTTCAATTTCAACTTCAATTTCAACTTCAATTTCAACTTCAATTTCAACTTCAATTTCAACATCAATTTCAACTTCAATTTTAACTTCAATATCAACTTTGATTTCAATTTCGACTTCAATTTCAACTTCGATTTCAACTTCAATTTCAACTTCAATTTCAACTTCAATTTCAACTTCAACTTCAATTTTAACATCAATTTCAACTTCAATTTTAACTTCAATTTCAACTTCAATTACAACTTCAATTTCAACTTCAGTTTCAACTTCAATTTTAACTTCAATTTCAACTTCAATTTCAACTTCAATTTCAACTTCAATTTCAACTTCAATTTCAACTTCAATTTCAACTTCAATTTCAACTTCAATTTCAACTTCAATTTCAATGTTGACTTCAAGTTCAATGTCAATTTCAATTTCAAACTTAACTTCAACTTCAACTTTACATTCAAGTTCAACTTCAAATTTAACTTCAACTTCAACTTTAACTTCAACTTCAACTTAAAATTCAATTTTAACTTCAATTTCAACTTCAATTTCAACTTCAATTTCAACTTCAATTTCAACTTCAATTACAACTTCAATTTCAACTTCGATTGCAACTTCAATTTCAACTTCAATTTCAACTTCAATTTCAACTTCAACTTCAATTTTAACATCAATTTCAACTTCAATTTTAACTTCAATTTCAACTTCAATTACAACTTCAATTTCAACTTCAGTTTCAACTTCAATTTTAACTTCAATTTCAACTTCAATTTCAACTTCAATTTCAACTTCAATTTCAACTTCAATTTCAACTTCAATTTCAACTTCAATTTCAACTTCAATTTCAACTTCAATTTCAACTTCAATTTCAACTTCAATTTCAACTTCCACTTCAATTTCAAACTTAACTTCAACTTCAACTTAACTTCAACTTCAACTTAACTTCAACTTCAACTTTAACTTCACTTTCAAGTTCAACTTCAAATTGAGCTTTAACTTCAACTTTAACTTCAATTAAACTTAAACTTCAATTTCAACTTCAAATTCAACTTCAAATTCAACTTCAACTTCAACTTCAATTTCAACTTCAATTTCAACTTCAATTACAACTTCAATTTCAACTTCAGTTTCAACTTCAATTTTAACTTCAATTTCAACTTCAATTTCAACTTCAATTTCAACTTCAATTTCAACTTCAATTTCAACTTCAATTTCAACTTCAATTTCAACTTCAATTTCAACTTTAATTTCAACTTCCACTTCAATTTCAAACTTAACTTCAACTTCAACTTAACTTCAACTTCAACTTTAACTTCACTTTCAAGTTCAACTTCAAATTGAACTTCAACTTCAACTTTAACTTCAATTAAACTTAAACTTCAATTTCAACTTCAAATTCAACTTCAACTTCAACTTCAATTTCAACTTCAATTTCAACTTCAATTTCAACTTCAATTTCAACTTCAATTTCAACTTCAATTTCAACTTCAATTTCAATGTCGACTTCAAGTTCAATGTCAATTTCAATTTCAAACTTAACTTCAACTTCAACTTTACATTCAAGTTCAACTTCAAATTTAACATCAACTTCAACTTTAACTTCAACTTCAACTTAAACTTCAATTTTAACTTCAATTTTAACTTCAATTTTAACTTCAATTTCAACTTCAATTTCAACTTCAATTTCGACTTCAATTTCAACTTCGATTTCAACTTCAATTTCAACTTCAATTTCAACTTCAATTTCAACTTCAATTTCAACTTCAACTTCCATTTTAACATCAATTTCAACTTCAATTTTAACTTAAATTTCAATTTCAATTACAACTTCAATTTCAACTTCAGTTTCAACTTCAATTTTAACTTCAATTTCAACTTCAAATTCAACTTCAATTTCAACTTCAATTTCAACTTCAATTTCAACTTCAATTTCAACTTCAATTTCAATGTCGACTTCAAGTTCAATGTCAATTTCAATTTCAAACTTAACTTCAACTTCAACTTTACATTCAAGTTCAACTTCAAATTTAACTTCAACTTCAACTTTAACTTCAACTTCAACTTTAACTTTAACTTCAACTTAAACTTCAATTTTAACTTCAATTTTAACTTCAAATTCAACTTCAATTTCAACTTCAATTTCAACTTCAATTTCAACTTCAATTTCAACTTCAATTTCAACTTCAATTTCAACTTCAATTTCAACATCAATTTCAACTTCAATTTTAACTTCAATATCAACTTTGATTTCAATTTCGACTTCAATTTCAACTTCGATTTCAACTTCAATTTCAACTTCAATTTCAACTTCAATTTCAACTTCAACTTCAATTTTAACATCAATTTCAACTTCAATTTTAACTTCAATTTCAACTTCAATTACAACTTCAATTTCAACTTCAGTTTCAACTTCAATTTTAACTTCAATTTCAACTTCAATTTCAACTTCAATTTCAACTTCAATTTCAACTTCAATTTCAACTTCAATTTCAACTTCAATTTCAACTTCAATTTCAACTTCAATTTCAACTTCAATTTCAATGTTGACTTCAAGTTCAATGTCAATTTCAATTTCAAACTTAACTTCAACTTCAACTTTACATTCAAGTTCAACTTCAAATTTAACTTCAACTTCAACTTTAACTTCAACTTCAACTTAAAATTCAATTTTAACTTCAATTTCAACTTCAATTTCAACTTCAATTTCAACTTCAATTTCAACTTCAATTACAACTTCAATTTCAACTTCGATTGCAACTTCAATTTCAACTTCAATTTCAACTTCAATTTCAACTTCAACTTCAATTTTAACATCAATTTCAACTTCAATTTTAACTTCAATTTCAACTTCAATTACAACTTCAATTTCAACTTCAGTTTCAACTTCAATTTTAACTTCAATTTCAACTTCAATTTCAACTTCAATTTCAACTTCAATTTCAACTTCAATTTCAACTTCAATTTCAACTTCAATTTCAACTTCAATTTCAACTTCAATTTCAACTTCAATTTCAACTTCAATTTCAACTTCCACTTCAATTTCAAACTTAACTTCAACTTCAACTTAACTTCAACTTCAACTTAACTTCAACTTCAACTTTAACTTCACTTTCAAGTTCAACTTCAAATTGAGCTTTAACTTCAACTTTAACTTCAATTAAACTTAAACTTCAATTTCAACTTCAAATTCAACTTCAAATTCAACTTCAACTTCAACTTCAATTTCAACTTCAATTTCAACTTCAATTTCAACTTCAATTTCAACTTCAATTTCAACTTCAATTTCAATGTTGACTTCAAGTTCAATGTCAATTTCAATTTCAAACTTAACTTCAACTTCAACTTTACATTCAAGTTCAACTTCAAATTTAACTTCAACTTCAACTTTAACTTCAACTTCAACTTAAACTTCAATTTTAACTTCAATTTTAACTTCAATTTTAACTTCAATTTCAACTTCAATTTCAACTTCAATTTCGACTTCAATTTCAATTTCGATTTCAACTTCAATTTCAACTTCAATTTCAACTTCAATTTCAACTTCAATTTCAACTTCAACTTCCATTTTAACATCAATTTCAACTTCAATTTTAACTTCAATTTCAACTTCAATTACAACTTCAATTTCAACTTCAGTTTCAACTTCAATTTCAACTTCAATTTCAACTTCAATTTCAACTTCCACTTCAATTTCAAACTTAACTTCAACTTCAACTTAACTTCAACTTCAACTTTAACTTCACTTTCAAGTTCAACTTCAAATTCAACTTCAACTTCAACTTTAACTTCAATTAAACTTAAACTTCAATTTCAACTTCAAATTCAACTTCAACTTCAACTTCAATTTCAACTTCAATTTCAACTTCAATTTCAACTTCAATTTCAACTTCAATTTCAATGTCGACTTCAAGTTCAATGTCAATTTCAATTTCAAACTTAACTTCAACTTCAACTTTACATTCAAGTTCAACTTCAAATTTAACTTCAACTTCAACTTTAACTTCAACTTCAACTTTAACTTTAACTTCAACTTAAACTTCAATTTTAACTTCAATTTTAACTTCAAATTCAACTTCAATTTCAACTTCAATTTCAACTTCAATTTCAACTTCAATTTCAACTTCAATTTCAACTTCAATTTCAACTTCAATTTCATCATCAATTTCAACTTCAATTTTAACTTCAATATCAACTTTGATTTCAATTTCGACTTCAATTTCAACTTTGATTTCAACTTCAATTTCAACTTCAATTTCAACTTCAATTTCAACTTCAACTTCAATTTTAACATCAATTTCAACTTCAATTTTAACTTCAATTTCAACTTCAATTACAACTTCAATTTCAACTTCAGTTTCAACTTCAATTTTAACTTCAATTTCAACTTCAAATTCAACTTCAATTTCAACTTCAATTTCAACTTCAATGTCAACTTCAATTTCAACTTCAATTTCAACTTCAATTTCAACTTCAATTTCAACTTCAATTTCAACTTCAATTTCAACTTCCACTTCAATTTCAAACTTAACTTCAACTTCAACTTAACTTCAACTTCAACTTTAACTTCACTTTCAAGTTCGACTTCAAATTCAACTTCAACTTCAACTTTAACTTCAATTAAACTTAAACTTCAATTTCAACTTCAAATTCAACTTCAACTTCAACTTCAATTTCAACTTCAATTTCAACTTCAATTTCAATGTCGACTTCAAGTTCAATGTCAATTTCAATTTCAAACTTAACTTCAACTTCAACTTTACATTCAAGTTCAACTTCAAATTTAACTTCAACTTCAACTTTAACTTCAACTTCAACTTTAACTTTAACTTCAACTTAAACTTCAATTTTAACTTCAATTTTAACTTCAAATTCAACTTCAATTTCAACTTCAATTTCAACTTCAATTTCAACTTCAATTTCAACTTCAATTTCAACTTCAATTTCAACTTCAATTTCAACATCAATTTCAACTTCAATTTTAACTTCAATATCAACTTTAATTTCAATTTCGACTTCAATTTCAACTTCGATTTCAACTTCAATTTCAACTTCAATTTCAACTTCAATTTCAACTTCAATTTCAACTTCAACTTCAATTTTAACATCAATTTCAACTTCAATTTTAACTTCAATTTCAACTTCAATTACAACTTCAATTTCAACTTCAGTTTCAACTTCAATTTTAACTTCAATTTCAACTTCAATTTCAACTTCAATTTCAACTTCAATTTCAACTTCAATTTCAACTTCAATTTCAACTTCAATTTCAACTTCAATTTCAACTTCAATTTCAACTTCCACTTCAATTTCAAACTTAACTTCAACTTCAACTTAACTTCAACTTCAACTTTAACTTCACTTTCAAGTTCAACTTCAAATTGAACTTCAACTTCAACTTTAACTTCAATTAAACTTAAACTTCAATTTCAACTTCAAATTCAACTTCAACTTAAAATTCAAATTTAACTTCAATTTCAACTTCAATTTCAACTTCAATTTCAACTTCAATTACAACTTCAATTTCAACTTCGATTGCAACTTCAATTTCAACTTCAATTTCAACTTCAATTTCAACTTCAACTTCAATTTTAACATCAATTTCAACTTCAATTTTAACTTCAATTTCAACTTCAATTACAACTTCAATTTCAACTTCAGTTTCAACTTCAATTTTAACTTCAATTTCAACTTCAATTTCAACTTCAATTTCAACTTTAATTTCAACTTCAATTTCAACTTCAATTTCAACTTCAATTTCAACTTCAATTTCAACTTCAATTTCAACTTCCACTTCAATTTCAAACTTAACTTCAACTTCAACTTAACTTCAACTTCAACTTAACTTCAACTTCAACTTTAACTTCACTTTCAAGTTCAACTTCAAATTGAGCTTTAACTTCAACTTTAACTTCAATTAAACTTAAACTTCAATTTCAACTTCAAATTCAACTTCAACTTCAACTTCAATTTCAACTTCAATTTCAACTTCAATTTCAACTTCAATTTTAACTTCAATTTCAACTTCAATTTCAATGTTGACTTCAAGTTCAATGTCAATTTCAATTTCAAACTTAACTTCAACTTCAACTTTACATTCAAGTTCAACTTCAAATTTAACTTCAACTTCAACTTTAACTTCAACTTCAACTTAAAATTCAATTTTAACTTCAATTTTAACTTCAAATTCAACTTCAATTTCAACTTCAATTTCAACTTCAAATTCAACTTCAACTTCAACTTTAACCATAACCTTAACTTAAACTTAAACTTCAATTTTAACTTCAATTTCAACTTCAATTTCAACTTCAATTTCAACTTCAATTACAACTTCAATTTCAACTTCAGTTTCAACTTCAATTTTAACTTCAATTTCAACTTCAAATTCAACTTCAATTTCAAATTCAATTTCAACTTCAATTTCAACTTCAATTTCAACTTCAATTTCAACTTCAATTTCAACTTCCACTTCTATTTCATACTTAACTTCAACTTCAACTTAACTTCAACTTCAACTTTAACTTCACTTTCAAGTTCAACTTCAAATTCAACTTCAACTTCAACTTTAACTTCAATTAAACTTAAACTTCAATTTCAACTTCAAATTCAACTTCAACTTCAAATTCAACTTCAACTTCAATTTCAACTTCAATTTCAATGTCGACTTCAAGTTCAATGTCAATTTCAATTTCAAACTTAACTTCAACTTCAACTTTACATTCAAGTTCAACTTCAAATTTAACTTCAACTTCAACTTTAACTTCAACTTCAACTTTAACTTTAACTTCAACTTAAACTTCAATTTTAACTTCAATTTTAACTTCAAATTCAACTTCAATTTCAACTTCAATTTCAACTTCAATTTCAACTTCAATTTCAACTTCAATTTCAACTTCAATTTCAACTTCAATTTCAACTTCAATTTCAACATCAATTTCAACTTCAATTTTAACTTCAATATCAACTTTGATTTCAATTTCGACTTCAATTTCAACTTTGATTTCAACTTCAATTTCAACTTCAATTTCAACTTCAATTTCAACTTCAACTTCAATTTTAACATCAATTTCAACTTCAATTTTAACTTCAATTTCAACTTCAATTACAACTTCAATTTCAACTTCAGTTTCAACTTCAATTTTAACTTCAATTTCAACTTCAAATTCAACTTCAATTTCAACTTCAATTTCAACTTCAATTTCAACTTCAATTTCAACTTCAATTTCAACTTCAATTTCAACTTCAATTTCAACTTCAATTTCAACTTCAATTTCAACTTCCACTTCAATTTCAAACTTAACTTCAACTTCAACTTAACTTCAACTTCAACTTTAACTTCACTTTCAAGTTCGACTTCAAATTCAACTTCAACTTCAACTTTAACTTCAATTAAACTTAAACTTCAATTTCAACTTCAAATTCAACTTCAACTTCAACTTCAATTTCAACTTCAATTTCAACTTCAATTTCAATGTCGACTTCAAGTTCAATGTCAATTTCAATTTCAAACTTAACTTCAACTTCAACTTTACATTCAAGTTCAACTTCAAATTTAACTTCAACTTCAACTTTAACTTCAACTTCAACTTTAACTTTAACTTCAACTTAAACTTCAATTTTAACTTCAATTTTAACTTCAAATTCAACTTCAATTTCAACTTCAATTTCAACTTCAATTTCAACTTCAATTTCAACTTCAATTTCAACTTCAATTTCAACTTCAATTTCAACTTCAATTTCAACATCAATTTCAACTTCAATTTTAACTTCAATATCAACTTTGATTTCAATTTCGACTTCAATTTCAACTTCGATTTCAACTTCAATTTCAACTTCAATTTCAACTTCAATTTCAACTTCAACTTCAATTTTAACATCAATTTCAACTTCAATTTTAACTTCAATTTCAACTTCAATTACAACTTCAATTTCAACTTCAGTTTCAACTTCAATTTTAACTTCAATTTCAACTTCAATTTCAACTTCAATTTCAACTTCAATTTCAACTTCAATTTCAACTTCAATTTCAACTTCAATTTCAACTTCAATTTCAACTTCAATTTCAACTTCAATTTCAACTTCAATTTCAACTTCAATTTCAACTTCCACTTCAATTTCAAACTTAACTTCAACTTCAACTTAACTTCAACTTCAACTTTAACTTCACTTTCAAGTTCAACTTCAAATTGAACTTCAACTTCAACTTTAACTTCAATTAAACTTAAACTTCAATTTCAACTTCAAATTCAACTTCAACTTAAAATTCAAATTTAACTTCAATTTCAACTTCAATTTCAACTTTAATTTCAACTTCAATTACAACTTCATTTTCAACTTCGATTGCAACTTCAATTTCAACTTCAATTTCAACTTCAATTTCAACTTCAACTTCAATTTTAACATCAATTTCAACTTCAATTTTAACTTCAATTTCAACTTCAATTACAACTTCAATTTCAACTTCAGTTTCAACTTCAATTTTAACTTCAATTTCAACTTCAATTTCAACTTCAATTTCAACTTCAATTTCAACTTCAATTTCAACTTCAATTTCAACTTCAATTTCAACTTCAATTTCAACTTCCACTTCAATTTCAAACTTAACTTCAACTTCAACTTAACTTCAACTTCAACTTAACTTCAACTTCAACTTTAACTTCACTTTCAAGTTCAACTTCAAATTGAGCTTTAACTTCAACTTTAACTTCAATTAAACTTAAACTTCAATTTCAACTTCAAATTCAACTTCAACTTCAACTTCAATTTCAACTTCAATTTCAACTTCAATTTCAACTTCAATTTTAACTTCAATTTCAACTTCAATTTCAATGTTGACTTCAAGTTCAATGTCAATTTCAATTTCAAACTTAACTTCAACTTCAACTTTACATTCAAGTTCAACTTCAAATTTAACTTCAACTTCAACTTTAACTTCAACTTCAACTTAAAATTCAATTTTAACTTCAATTTTAACTTCAAATTCAACTTCAATTTCAACTTCAATTTCAACTTCAAATTCAACTTCAACTTCAACTTTAACCATAACCTTAACTTAAACTTAAACTTCAATTTTAACTTCAATTTCAACTTCAATTTCAACTTCAATTTCAACTTCAATTACAACTTCAATTTCAACTTCAGTTTCAACTTCAATTTTAACTTCAATTTCAACTTCAAATTCAACTTCAATTTCAAATTCAATTTCAACTTCAATTTCAACTTCAATTTCAACTTCAATTTCAACTTCAATTTCAACTTCCACTTCTATTTCATACTTAACTTCAACTTCAACTTAACTTCAACTTCAACTTTAACTTCACTTTCAAGTTCAACTTCAAATTCAACTTCAACTTCAACTTTAACTTCAATTAAACTTAAACTTCAATTTCAACTTCAAATTCAAATTCAACTTCAACTTCAATTTCAACTTCAATTTCAACTTCAATTTCAACTTCAATTTCAACTTCAATTTCAATGTCGACTTCAAGTTCAATGTCAATTTCAATTTCAAACTTAACTTCAACTTCAACTTTACATTCAAGTTCAACTTCAAATTTAACTTCAACTTTAACTTTAACTTCAACTTCAACTTAAACTTCAATTTTAACTTCAATTTTAACTTCAATTTTAACTTCAAATTCAACTTCAATTTCAACTTTAATTTCAACTTCAAATTTAACTTCAACTTCAACTTTAACTTCAACTTCAACTTAAACTTCAATTTTAACTTCAATTTCAACTTCAATTTCAACTTCAATTTCAACTTCAATTTCAACTTCAATTTCAACTTCAATTTCAATTTCAATTTCAACTTCAATTTTAACTTCAATATCAACTTTGATTTCAATTTAGACTTCCATTTTAACTTCAATTTCAACTTCAATTACAACTTCAACTTCAACTTCAGTTTCAACTTCAATTTTAACTTCAATTTCAACTTCAATTTCAACTTCAATTTCAACTTCAATTTCAATGTCGACTTCAAGTTCAATGTCAATTTCAATTTCAAACTTAACTTCAACTTCAACTTTACATTCAAGTTCAACTTCAAATTTAACTTCAACTTCAACTTTAACTTCAACTTCAACTTAAACTTCAATTTTAACTTCAATTTTAACTTCAATTTTAACTTCAATTTTAACTTCAAATTCAACTTCAATTTCAACTTTAATTTCAACTTCAAATTCAACTTCAACTTCAACTTTAACCTTAACCTTAACTTAAACTTAAACTTCAATTTTAACTTCAATTTCAACTTCAATTTCAACTTCAATTTCAACTTCAATTTCAACTTCAATTTTAACTTCAATATCAACTTTGATTTCAATTTCGACTTCAATTTTAACTTCAATTTCAACTTCAATTACAACTTCAACTTCAACTTCAGTTTCAACTTCAATTTTAACTTCAATTTCAACTTCAATTTCAACTTCAATTTCAACTTCAATTTCAATGTCGACTTCAAGTTCAATGTCAATTTCAATTTCAAACTTAACTTCAACTTCAACTTTACATTCAAGTTCAACTTCAAATTTAACTTCAACTTCAACTTTAACTTCAACTTCAACTTAAACTTCAATTTTAACTTCAATTTTAACTTCAAATTCAACTTCAATTTCAACTTCAATTTCAACTTCAAATTCAACTTCAACTTCAACTTTAACCTTAATCTTAACTTAAACTTAAACTTCAATTTTAACTTCAATTTCAACTTCAATTTCAACTTCAATTTCAACTTCAATTACAACTTCAATTTCAACCTCAGTTTCAACTTCAATTTTAACTTCAATTTTAACTTCAAATTCAACTTCAATTTCAACTTCAATTTCAACTTCAATTTCAACTTCAATTTCAACTTCAATTTCAACTTCCACTTCAATTTGAAACTTAACTTCAACTTCAACTTAACTTCAACTTCAACTTTAACTTCACTTTCAAGTTCAACTTCAAATTCAACTTCAACTTCAACTTTAACTTCAATTAAACTTAAACTTCAATTTCAACTTCAAATTCAACTTCAACTTCAACTTCAATTTCAACTTCAATTACAACTTCAACTTCAACTTCAGTTTCAACTTCAATTTTAACTTCAATTTCAACTTCAATTTCAACTTCAATTTCAACTTCAATTTCAATGTCGACTTCAAGTTCAATGTCAATTTCAATTTCAAACTTAACTTCAACTTCAACTTTACATTCAAGTTCAACTTCAAATTTAACTTCAACTTCAACTTTAACTTCAACTTCAACTTAAACTTCAATTTTAACTTCAATTTTAACTTCAAATTCAACTTCAATTTCAACTTCAATTTCAACTTCAAATTCAACTTCAACTTCAACTTTAACCTTAATCTTAACTTAAACTTAAACTTCAATTTTAACTTCAATTTCAACTTCAATTTCAACTTCAATTTCAACTTCAATTACAACTTCAATTTCAATCTCAGTTTCAACTTCAATTTTAACTTTAATTTTAACTTCAAATTCAACTTCAATTTCAACTTCAATTTCAACTTCAATTTCAACTTCAATTTCAACTTCAATTTCAACTTCAATTTCAACTTCAATTTCAACTTCAATTTCAACTTCCACTTCAATTTGAAACTTAACTTCAACTTCAACTTAACTTCAACTTCAACTTTAACTTCACTTTCAAGTTCAACTTCAAATTCAACTTCAACTTCAACTTTAACTTCAATTAAACTTAAACTTCAATTTCAACTTCAAATTCAACTTCAACTTCAACTTCAATTTCAACTTCAATTTCAACTTCAATTTCAACTTCAATTTCAACTTCAATTTCAACTTCAATTTCAACTTCAATTTCAACTTCAATTTCAACTTCAATTTCAATGTCGACTTCAAGTTCAATGTCAATTTCAATTTCAAACTTAACTTCAACTTCAACTTTACATTCAAGTTCAACTTCAAATTTAACTTCAACTTCAACTTTAACTACTTCAACTTCAACTTAAACTTCAATTTTAACTTCAATTTTAACTTCAAATTCAACTTCAATTTCAACTTCAATTTCAACTTCAAATTCAACTTCAACTTCAACTTTAACCTTAACCTTAAATTAAACTTAAACTTCAATTTTAACTTCAATTTCAACTTCAATTTCAACTTCAATTTCAACTTCAATTTCAACTTCAATTTCAACTTCAATTTCAACTTCAATTTCAATTTTGACTTCAATTTCAACTTCGATTTCAACTTCAATTTCAACTTCAATTTCAACTTCAATTTCAACTTCAATTTCAACTTCAACTTCAATTTTAACATCAATTTCAACTTCAATTTAACTTCAATATCAACTTTGATTTCAATTTCAACTTCAATTTCAACTTCAATTTCAACTTCAATTTCAACTTCAATTTCAACTTCAATTTCAACTTCAACTTCAATTTCAATTTCTATTCGATTTGAACTTCGACTTCAACATAGACTTCAACTTGGACTTTTTAATTTAACTTCAACTTCAATTTCAACTTCAACTTCAACTTTAACTTCAACTTTTACTTAACTTCAACTTCAACTTTAACTTCAACTTCAACTCCAACTTCAACTTCAACTTTAACTTTAACTACAACTTCAACTTTAACTTCAACTTCAACTTAAACTTCAATTTTAACTTCAATTTTACTTCAATTTCAACTTCAATTTCAACTTCAATTTCAACTTCAATTTCAACTTCAATTTTAACTTCAATTTCAACTTCAATTTCAACTTCAACTTCAACTTCAACTTCAATATCAAACTTAACTTCAACTTCAACTTCATCTTCAAGTTCAACTTCAAATTCAAATTCAACTTCAACTTTAACCTTAACTTAAACTTAAACTTCAATTTTAACTTCAATTTCAACTTCAATTTCAACTTCAATTTCAACTTCAATTTCAACTTCAATTTCAACTTAACTTCAACTTCAACTTCAACTTCACTTTCAAGTTCAACTTCAAATTCAACTTCAACTTCAACTTTAACTTCAACTTCAACTTTAACTTTAACTTCAACTTAAAGTTCAATTTTAACTTCAATTTCAACTTCAATTTCAACTTCAATTTCAACTTCAATTTCAACATCAATTTCAACTTCAATTTTAACTTGAATATCAACTTTGATTTCAATTTCGACTTCAATTTCAACTTCGATTTCAACTTCAATTTCAACTTCAATTTCAACTTCAATTTCAACTTCAACTTCAATTTTAACATCAATTTCAACTTCAATTTTAACTTCAATATCAACTTTGATTTCAATTTCAACTTCAATTTCAACTTCAATTTCAACTTCAATTTCAACTTCAATTTCAACTTCAATTTCAACTTCAATTTCAACTCAATTTCAACTTCAATTTCAACTTCAATTTCAACTTCAACTTCAATTTCAATTTCTATTCGATTTGAACTTCGACTTCAACATAGACTTCAACTTGGACTTTTTAATTTAACTTCAACTTCAATTTCAACTTCAACTTCAACTTTAACTTCAACTTTTACTTAACTTCAACTTCAACTTTAACTTCAACTTCAACCCCAATTTCAACTTCAACTTTAACTTTAACTTCAACTTCAACTTTAACTTCAACTTCAACTTAAACTTCAATTTTAACTTCAATTTTACTTCAATTTCAACTTCAATTTCAACTTCAATTTCAACTTCAATTTCAACTTCAATTTCAACTTCAATTTCAACTTCGATTTCAACTTCAATTTCAACTTCAATTTCAACTTCAATTTCAACTTCAATTTCAACTTCAATTTCAACTTCAATTTCAACTTCAATTTCAACTTCAATTTCAACTTCAACTTCAACTTCAACTTCAATTTCAAACTTAACTTCAACTTTAACTTCAACTTCAACTTAACTTCAACTTCAACTTAAACTTCAATTTTAACTTCAATTCCAACTTCAATTTCAACTTCAATTTCAACTTCAATTTCAACATCAATTTCAACTTCAATTTTAACTTGAATATCAACTTTGATTTCAATTTCGACTTCAATTTCAACTTCTATTTCAACTTCAATTTCAACTTCAATTTCAACTTCAATTTCAACTTCAATTTCAACTTCAACTTCAATTTTAACATCAATTTCAACTTCAATTTTAACTTCAATATCAACTTTGATTTCAATTTCAACTTCAATTTCAACTTCAATTTCAACTTCAATTTCAACTCCAATTTTAACTTCAACTTCAATTTCAATTTCTATTCGATTTGAACTTCGACTTCAACATAGACTTCAACTTGGACTTTTTAATTTAACTTCAACTTCAATTTCAACTTCAACTTCAACTTTAATTTCAACTTTTACTTAACTTCAACTTCAACTTTAACTTCAACTTCAACTCCAATTTCAACTTCAACTTTAACTTTAACTTCAACTTCAACTTTAACTTCAACTTCAACTTCAACTTCAATTTTAACTTCAATTTTACTTCAATTTCAACTTCAATTTCAACTTCAATTTCAACTTCAATTTCAACTTCAATTTCAACTTCAATTTCAACTTCGATTTCAACTTCAATTTCAACTTCAATTTCAACTTCAATTTCAACTTCAATTTCAACTTCAATTTCAACTTCAATTTCAACTTCAATTTCAACTTCAATTTCAACTTCAATTTCAACTTCAACTTCAACTTCAACTTCAATTTCAAACTTAACTTCAACTTCAACTTCATCTTCAAGTTCAACTTCAAATTCAAATTCAACCAACTTTAACCTTAACTTAAATTAAACTTCAATTTTAACTTCAATTTCAACTTCAATTTCAACTTCAATTTCAACTTCAATTTCAACTTCAATTTCAACTTCAATTTCAACTTAACTTCAACTTCAACTTCAACTTCACTTTCAAGTTCAACTTCAAATTCAACTTCAACTTCAACTTTAACTTCAACTTCAACTTTAACTTCAACTTCAACTTAAACTTCAATTTTAACTTCAATTTCAACTTCAGTTTCAACATCAATTTCAACTTCAATTTCAACTTCAAATTCAACTTCAATTTCAACTTCAAATTCAACTTCAGTTTCAACTTCAATTTCAACTTCAATTTCAATTTCAACTTCAACTTCAATTTCAACTTCAATTTCAACTTCAATTTCAACTTCAATTTTAATTTCAATTTCAACTTAACTTCAACTTCAACTTTAACTTCATGTTCAAGTTCAACTTCAAATTCAACTTCAACTTCATCTTCAAGTTCAACTTCAAATTCAAATTCAACTTCAACTTTAACCTTAACTTAAACTTAAACTTCAATTTTAACTTCAATTTCAACTTCAATTTCAACTTCAATTTCAACTTCAATTTCAACATCAATTTCAACTTCAATTTTAACTTGAATATCAACTTTGATTTCAATTTCGACTTAAATTTCAACTTCGATTTCAACTTCAATTTCAACTTCAATTTCAACTTCAATTTCAACTTCAATTTCAACTTCAACTTCAATTTTAACATCAATTTCAACTTCAATGTTAACTTCAATATCAACTTTGATTTCAATTTCAACTTCAATTTCAACTTCAATTTCAACTTCAATTTCAACTTCAATTTCAACTTCAATTTCAACTTCAATTTCAACTTCAACTTCAATTTCAATTTCTATTCGATTTGAACTTCGACTTCAACATAGACTTCAACTTGGACTTTTTAATTTAACTTCAACTTCAATTTCAACTTCAACTTCAACTTTAACTTCAACTTTTTACTTAACTTCAACTTCAACTTTTAACTTCAACTTCAACTCCAACTTCAACTTCAACTTTAACTTTAACTTCAACTTCAACTTCAACTTCACTTTCAAGTTCAACTTCAAATTCAACTTCAACTTTAACTTCAACTTCAACTTTAACTTCAACTTCAACTTCAACTTCAATTTTAACTTCAATTTCAACTTCAATTTCAACATCAATTTCAAATTCAACTTCAACTTTAACCTTAACTTAAACTTAAACTTCAATTTCAACTTCAATTTCAACTTCAATTTCAACTTCAATTTCAACTTAACTTCAACTTCAACTTCAACTTCACTTTCAAGTTCAACTTCAAATTCAACTTCAACTTTAACTTCAACTTCAACTTTAACTTCACGTTCAAGTTCAACTTCAAATTCAACTTCAACTTCAACTTTAACTTCAACTTCAACTCAAACTTAAACTTCAATTTTAACTTCAATTTCAACTTCAATTACAACTTCAATTTCAACTTCAATTTCAACTTCAAATTCAACTTCTATTACAACTTCATTTTCAACTTCAATTTTAACTTCAATATCAACTTCAATTTCAACTTCAATTTCAACTTCAATTTCAGTGTCAACTTCAATTTCAATGTCAACTTCAATTTCAAACTTAACATCAACTTCAACTTCTCCTTCAAGTTCAACTTCAAATTTAACTTCAACTTCAACTTTAACTTCAATTAAACTTAAACTTCAATTTCAACTTCAAATTCAACTTCAACTTCAACTTCAAGTTCAACTTCAAATTTAACTTCAACTTTTAACTTTAACTTCAACTTCAACTTAAACTTCAATTTTAACTTCAATTTTAACTTCAAATTTAACTTCAATTTCAACTTCAATTTCAACTTCAAATTCAACTTCAACTTCAACTTTAACCTTAACCTTAACTTAAACTTAAACTTCAATTTTAACTTCAATTTCAACTTCAATTTCAACTTCAATTTCAACTTCAATTTCAACTTCAATTTCAACTTCAATTTCAACTTCAATTTCAACTTCAATTTCAACTTCAATTTCAACTTCAATTTCAACTTCAACTTCAACTTCAGTTTCAACTTCAATTACAACTTCAATTTCAACTTCAATTTCAACTTCAATTTCAACTTCAATTTCAACTTCAATTTCAACTTCAATTTCAACTTCAATTTCAACTTCAGTTTCAACTTCAATTACAACTTCAATTTCAACTTCAACTTCAACTTTAACTTCAATTAAACTTAAACTTCAATTTCAACTTCAAATTCAACTTCAACTTTAACTTCAAGTTCAACTTCAAATTTAACTTCAACTTTTAACTTTAACTTCAACTTCAACTTAAACTTCAATTTTAACTTCAATTTTAACTTCAAATTTAACTTCAATTTCAACTTCAATTTCAACTTCAAATTCAACTTCAACTTCAACTTTAACCTTAACCTTAACTTAAACTTAAACTTCAATTTTAACTTCAATTTCAACTTCAATTTCAACTTCAATTTCAACTTCAATTTCGACTTCAATTTCAACTTCGATTTCAACTTCAATTTCAACTTCAATTTCAACTTCAATTTCAACTTCAACTTCAACTTCAGTTTCAACTTCAATTACAACTTCAATTTCAACTTCAATTTCAACTTCAATTTCAACTTCAATTTCAACTTCAATTTCAACTTCAATTTCAACTTCAATTTCAACTTCAATTTCAACTTCAGTTTCAACTTCAATTACAACTTCAATTTCAACTTCAGTTTCAACTTCAATTTTAACTTCAATTTCAACTTCAAATTCAACTTCAATTTCAACTTCAATTTTAACTTCAATTTCAACTTCAATTTCAACTTCAATTTCAACTTCAATTTTAACTTCAATATCAACTTTGATTTCAATTTCGACTTCAATTTCAACTTCGATTTCAACTTCAATTTCAACTTCAATTTCAACTTCAACTTCAATTTTAACATCAATTTCAACTTCAATTTTAACTTCAATTTCAACTTCAATTACAACTTCAATTTCAACTTCAGTTTCAACTTCAATTTTAACTTCAATTTCAACTTCAATTTCAACTTCAATTTCAACTTCAATTTCAACTTCAATTTCAATGTCGACTTCAAGTTCAATGTCAATTTCAATTTCAAACTTAACTTCAACTTCAACTTTACATTCAAGTTCAACTTCAAATTTAACTTCAACTTCAACTTTAACTTCAACTTCAACTTAAACATCAATTTTAACTTCAATTTTAACTTCAAATTCAACTTCAATTTCAACTTCAATTTCAACTTCAATTTCAACTTCAATTTCAATGTCGACTTCAAGTTCAATGTCAATTTCAATTTCAAACTTAACTTCAACTTCAACTTTACATTCAAGTTCAACTTCAAATTTAACTTCAACTTCAACTTTAACTTCAACTTCAACTTAAACATCAATTTTAACTTCAATTTTAACTTCAAATTCAACTTCAATTTCAACTTCAACTTCAACTTTAACTTCAACTTCAACTTCAATTTTAACTTCAATTTTAACTTCAATTTCAACTTCAATTTCAACTTCAATTTCAACTTCAATTTCAACTTCAATTTCAACTTCAATTTCAATGTCGACTTCAATTTCAATGTCAACTTCAATTTCAAACTTAACTTTAACTTCAACTTAACCTTCAAGTTCAACTTCAAATTTAACTTAACTTCAACTTTAACTTCAACTTAAACTTAAACTTCAATTTCAACTTCAATTTCAACTTCAATTTTAACTTCAATTTCAACTTCAATTTCAACTTCAATTTTAACTTCAATTTCAACTTCAATTTTAACTTCAATTTCAACTTCAATTACAACTTCAATTTCAACTTCAGTTTCAACTTCAATTTTAACTTCAATTTCAACTTCAATTTTAACTTCAATTTCAACTTCAATTTCAACTTCAATTTCAACTTCAATTTCAACTTCAATTTCAACTTCCACTTCAATTTCAAACTTAACTTCAACTTCAACTTAACTTCAACTTCAACTTTAACTTCACTTTCAAGTTCAACTTCAAATTGAACTTCAACTTCAACTTTAACTTCAATTAAACTTAAACTTCAATTTCAACTTCAAATTCAACTTCAACTTAAAATTCAAATTTAACTTCAATTTCAACTTCAATTTCAACTTCAATTTCAACTTCAATTACAACTTCAATTTCAACTTCGATTGCAACTTCAATTTCAACTTCAATTTCAACTTCAATTTCAACTTCAACTTCAATTTTAACATCAATTTCAACTTCAATTTTAACTTCAATTTCAACTTCAATTACAACTTCAATTTCAACTTCAGTTTCAACTTCAATTTTAACTTCAATTTCAACTTCAATTTCAACTTCAATTTCAACTTCAATTTCAACTTCAATTTCAACTTCAATTTCAACTTCAATTCCAACTTCAATTTCAACTTCAATTTCAACTTCCACTTCAATTTCAAACTTAACTTCAACTTCAACTTAACTTCAACTTCAACTTAACTTCAACTTCAACTTTAACTTCACTTTCAAGTTCAACTTCAAATTGAGCTTTAACTTCAACTTTAACTTCAATTAAACTTAAACTTCAATTTCAACTTCAAATTCAACTTCAACTTCAACTTCAATTTCAACTTCAATTTCAACTTCAATTTCAACTTCAATTTTAACTTCAATTTCAACTTCAATTTCAATGTTGACTTCAAGTTCAATGTCAATTTCAATTTCAAACTTAACTTCAACTTCAACTTTACATTCAAGTTCAACTTCAAATTTAACTTCAACTTCAACTTAAAATTCAATTTTAACTTCAATTTTAACTTCAAATTCAACTTCAATTTCAACTTCAATTTCAACTTCAAATTCAACTTCAACTTCAACTTTAACCATAACCTTAACTTAAACTTAAACTTCAATTTTAACTTCAATTTCAACTTCAATTTCAACTTCAATTTCAACTTCAATTACAACTTCAATTTCAACTTCAGTTTCAACTTCAATTTTAACTTCAATTTCAACTTCAAATTCAACTTCAATTTCAAATTCAATTTCAACTTCAATTTCAACTTCAATTTCAACTTCAATTTCAACTTCAATTTCAACTTCCACTTCTATTTCATACTTAACTTCAACTTCAACTTAACTTCAACTTCAACTTTAACTTCACTTTCAAGTTCAACTTCAAATTCAACTTCAACTTCAACTTTAACTTCAATTAAACTTAAACTTCAATTTCAACTTCAAATTCAACTTCAACTTCAAATTCAACTTCAACTTCAATTTCAACTTCAATTTCAACTTCAATTTCAACTTCAATTTCAATGTCGACTTCAAGTTCAATGTCAATTTTCAATTTCAAACTTAACTTCAACTTCAACTTTACATTCAAGTTCAACTTCAAATTTAACTTCAACTTCAACTTTAACTTCAACTTCAACTTCAACTTCAATTTAACTTCAATTTCAACTTCAATTTTAACTTCAAATTCAACTTCAATTTCAACTTTAATTTCAACTTCAAATTTAACTTCAACTTCAACTTTAACTTCAACTTCAACTTAAACTTCAATTTTAACTTCAATTTCAACTTCAATTTCAACTTCAATTTCAACTTCAATTTCAACTTCAATTTCAACTTCAATTTCAATTTCAATTTCAACTTCAATTTTAACTTCAATATCACTTTGATTTCAATTTAGACTTCCATTTTAACTTCAATTTCAACTTCAATTACAACTTCAACTTCAACTTCAGTTTCACTTCAATTTTAACTTCAATTTCAACTTCAATTTCAACTTCAATTTCAACTTCAATTTCAATGTCGACTTCAAGTTCAATGTCAATTTCAATTTCAAACTTAACTTCAACTTCAACTTTACATTCAAGTTCAACTTCAAATTTAACTTCAACTTCAACTTTAACTTCAACTTCAACTTAAACTTCAATTTTAACTTCAATTTAACTTCAATTTTAACTTCAATTTTAACTTCAAATTCAACTTCAATTTCAACTTTAATTTCAACTTCAAATTCAACTTCAACTTCAACTTTAACCTTAACCTTAACTTAAACTTAAACTTCAATTTAACTTCAATTTCAACTTCAATTTCAACTTCAATTTCAACTTCAATTTCAACTTCAATTTTAACTTCAATATCAACTTTGATTTCAATTTCGACTTCAATTTTAACTTCAATTTCAACTTCAATTACAACTTCAACTTCAACTTCAGTTTCAACTTCAATTTTAACTTCAATTTCAACTTCAATTTCAACTTCAATTTCAACTTCAATTTCAATGTCGACTTCAAGTTCAATGTCAATTTCAATTTCAAACTTAACTTCAACTTCAACTTTACATTCAAGTTCAACTTCAAATTTAACTTCAACTTCAACTTTAACTTCAATTAAACTTAAACTTCAATTTCAACTTCAAATTCAACTTCAACTTCAACTTCAATTTCAACTTCAATTACAACTTCAACTTCAACTTCAGTTTCAACTTCAATTTTAACTTCAATTTCAACTTCAATTTCAACTTCAATTTCAACTTCAATTTCAATGTCGACTTCAAGTTCAATGTCAATTTCATTTCAAACTTAACTTCAACTTCAACTTAAACTTCAATTTTAACTTCAATTTTAACTTCAAATTCAAACTTCAATTTCAACTTCAATTTCAACTTCAAATTCAACTTCAACTTCAACTTTACCTTAATCTTAACTTAAACTTAAACTTCAATTTTAACTTCAATTTCAACTTCAATTTCAACTTCAATTTCAACTTCAATTACAACTTCAATTTCAACCTCAGTTTCAACTTCAATTTTAACTTCAATTTTAACTTCAAATTCAACTTCAATTTCAACTTCAATTTCAACTTCAATTTCAACTTCAATTTCAACTTCAATTTCAACTTCAATTTCAACTTCCACTTCAATTTGAAACTTAACTTCAACTTCAACTTAACTTCAACTTCAACTTTAACTTCACTTTCAAGTTCAACTTCAAATTCAACTTCAACTTCAACTTTAACTTCAATTAAACTTAAACTTCAATTTCAACTTCAAATTTCAACTTCAACTTCAACTTCAATTTCAACTTCAATTACAACTTCAACTTCAACTTCAGTTTCAACTTCAATTTTAACTTCAATTTCAACTTCAATTTTCAACTTCAATTTCAACTTCAATTTCAATGTCGACTTCAAGTTCAATGTCAATTTCAATTTCAAACTTAACTTCAACTTCAACTTTACATTCAAGTTCAACTTCAAATTTAACTTCAACTTCAACTTTAACTTCAACTTCAACTTAAACTTCAATTTTAACTTCAATTTTAACTTCAAATTCAACTTCAATTTCAACTTCAATTTCAACTTCAAATTCAACTTCAACTTCAACTTTAACCTTAATCTTAACTTAAACTTAAACTTCAATTTTAACTTCAATTTCAACTTCAATTTCA
Source organism: Brachycybe producta (assembly GCA_036925085.1). NCBI lineage: Eukaryota > Metazoa > Arthropoda > Diplopoda > Playtdesmida > Andrognathidae > Brachycybe > Brachycybe producta. Next base: position 100,636 of record JAUPFP010000174.1, read on the forward strand.
ACTTCAATTTCAACTTCAATTACAACTTCAATTTCAATCTCAGTTTCAACTTCAATTTTAACTTTAATTTTAACTTCAAATTCAACTTCAATTTCAACTTCAATTTCAACTTCAATTTCAACTTCAATTTCAACTTCAATTTCAACTTCAATTTCAACTTCAATTTCAACTTCAATTTCAACTTCCACTTCAATTTGAAACTTAACTTCAACTTCAACTTAACTTCAACTTCAACTTTAACTTCACTTTCAAGTTCAACTTCAAATTCAACTTCAACTTCAACTTTAACTTCAATTAAACTTAAACTTCAATTTCAACTTCAATTTCAACTTCAATTTCAACTTCAATTTCAACTTCAATTCAACTTCAATTTCAACTTCAATTTCAATGTCGACTTCAAGTTCAATGTCAATTTCAATTTCAAACTTAACTTCAACTTCACTTTACATTCAAGTTCAACTTCAAATTTAACTTCAACTTCAACTTTAACTTCAACTTCAACTTAAACTTCAATTTTAACTTCAATTTTAACTTCAAATTCAACTTCAATTTCAATTTCAATTTCAACTTCAAATCAACTTCAACTTCAACTTCTAACCTTAACCTTAACTTAAACTTAAACTTCAATTTAACTTCAATTTCAACTTCAATTTCAACTTCAATTTCAACTTCAATTTCAACTTCAATTTCAACTTCAATTTCAACTTCAATTTCAATTTCGACTTCAATTTCAACTTCGATTTCAACTTCAATTTCAACTTCAATTTCAACTTCAATTTCAACTTCAATTTCAACTTCAACTTCAATTTTAACTTCAATTTCAACTTCAATTTTAACTTCAATATCAACTTTGATTTCAATTTCAACTTCAATTTCAACTTCAATTTCAACTTCAATTTCAACTTCAATTTCAACTTCAATTTCAACTTCAATTTCAACTTCAACTTCAATTTCAATTTCTATTCGATTTGAACTTCGACTTCAACATAGACTTCAACTTGGACTTTTTAATTTAACTTCAACTCAATTTCAACTTCAACTTCAACTTTAACTTCAACTTTTACTTAACTTCAACTTCAACTTTAACTTCAACTTCAACTCCAACTTCAACTTCAACTTTAACTTTAACTTCAACTTCAACTTTAACTTCAACTTCAACTTAAACTTCAATTTTAACTTCAATTTTACTTCAATTTCAACTTCAATTTCAACTTCAATTTCAACTTCAATTTCAACTTCAATTTTAACTTCAATTTCAACTTCAATTTCAACTTCAACATTCAACTTCAACTTCAATATCAAACTTAACTTCAACTTCAACTTCATCTTCAAGTTCAACTTCAAATTCAAATTCAACTTCAACTTTAACCTTAACTTAAACTTAAACTTCAATTTTAACTTCAATTTCAACTTCAATTTCAACTTCAATTTCAACTTAACTTCAACTTCAACTTCAACTTCACTTTCAAGTTCAACTTCAAATTCAACTTCAACTTCAACTTTAACTTCAACTTCAACTTTAACTTTAACTTCAACTTAAAGTTCAATTTTAACTTCAATTTCAACTTCAATTTCAACTTCAATTTCAACTTCAATTTCAACATCAATTTCAACTTCAATTTTAACTTGAATATCAACTTTGATTTCAATTTCGACTTCAATTTCAACTTCGATTTCAACTTCAATTTCAACTTCAATTTCAACTTCAATTTCAACTTCAACTTCAATTTTAACATCAATTTCAACTTCAATTTTAACTTCAATATCAACTTTGATTTCAATTTCAACTTCAATTTCAACTTCAATTTCAACTTCAATTTCAACTTCAATTTCAACTTCAATTTCAACTCAATTTCAACTTCAATTTCAACTTCAATTTCAACTTCAACTTCAATTTCAATTTCTATTCGATTTGAACTTCGACTTCAACATAGACTTCAACTTGGACTTTTTAATTTAACTTCAACTTCAATTTCAACTTCAACTTCAACTTTAACTTCAACTTTTACTTAACTTCAACTTCAACTTTAACTTCAACTTCAACTCCAATTTCAACTTCAACTTTAACTTTAACTTCAACTTCAACTTTAACTTCAACTTCAACTTAAACTTCAATTTTAACTTCAATTTTACTTCAATTTCAACTTCAATTTCAACTTCAATTTCAACTTCAATTTCAACTTCAATTTCAACTTCAATTTCAACTTCGATTTCAACTTCAATTTCAACTTCAATTTCAACTTCAATTTCAACTTCAATTTCAACTTCAATTTCAACTTCAATTTCAACTTCAACTTCAACTTCAACTTCAATTTCAAACTTAACTTCAACTTTAACTTCAACTTCAACTTTAACTTCAACTTCAACTTAAACTTCAATTTTAACTTCAATTCCAACTTCAATTTCAACTTCAATTTCAACTTCAATTTCAACATCAATTTCAACTTCAATTTTAACTTGAATATCAACTTTGATTTCAATTTCGACTTCAATTTCAACTTCTATTTCAACTTCAATTTCAACTTCAATTTCAACTTCAATTTCAACTTCAATTTCAACTTCAACTTCAATTTTAACATCAATTTCAACTTCAATTTTAACTTCAATATCAACTTTGATTTCAATTTCAACTTCAATTTCAACTTCAATTTCAACTTCAATTTCAACTCCAATTTCAACTTCAACTTCAATTTTAATTTCTATTCGATTTGAACTTCGACTTCAACATAGACTTCAACTTGGACTTTTTAATTTAACTTCAACTTCAATTTCAACTTCAACTTCAACTTTAATTTCAACTTTTACTTAACTTCAACTTCAACTTTAACTTCAACTTCAACTCCAATTTCAACTTCAACTTTAACTTTAACTTCAACTTCAACTTTAACTTCAACTTCAACTTCAACTTCAATTTTAACTTCAATTTTACTTCAATTTCAACTTCAATTTCAACTTCAATTTCAACTTCAATTTCAACTTCAATTTCAACTTCAATTTCAACTTCGATTTCAACTTCAATTTCAACTTCAATTTCAACTTCAATTTCAACTTCAATTTCAACTTCAATTTCAACTTCAATTTCAACTTCAATTTCAACTTCAATTTCAACTTCAATTTCAACTTCAATTTCAACTTCAACTTCAACTTCAACTTCAATTTCAAACTTAACTTCAACTTCAACTTCATCTTCAAGTTCAACTTCAAATTCAAATTCAACTTCAACTTTAACCTTAACTTAAACTTAAACTTCAATTTTAACTTCAATTTTACTTCAATTTCAACTTCAATTTCAACTTCAATTTCAACTTCAATTTCAACTTCAATTTTAACTTCAATTTCAACTTCAATTTCAAATTCAACTTCAACTTCAACTTCAATATCAAACTTAACTTCAACTTCAACTTCATCTTCAAGTTCAACTTCAAATTCAAATTCAACTTCAACTTTAACCTTAACTTAAACTTAAACTTCAATTTTAACTTCAATTTCAACTTCAATTTCAACTTCAATTTCAACTTAACTTCAACTTCAACTTCAACTTCACTTTCAAGTTCAACTTCAAATTCAACTTCAACTTCAACTTTAACTTCAACTTCAACTTTAACTTTAACTTCAACTTAAAGTTCAATTTTAACTTCAATTTCAACTTCAATTTCAACTTCAATTTCAACTTCAATTTCAACATCAATTTCAACTTCAATTTTAACTTGAATATCAACTTTGATTTCAATTTCGACTTCAATTTCAACTTCGATTTCAACTTCAATTTCAACTTCAATTTCAACTTCAATTTCAACTTCAACTTCAATTTTAACATCAATTTCAACTTCAATTTTAACTTCAATATCAACTTTGATTTCAATTTCAACTTCAATTTCAACTTCAATTTCAACTTCAATTTCAACTTCAATTTCAACTTCAATTTCAACTTCAATTTCACTCAATTTCAACTTCAATTTCAACTTCAATTTCAACTTCAACTTCAATTTCAATTTCTATTCGATTTGAACTTCGACTTCAACATAGACTTCAACTTGGACTTTTTAATTTAACTTCAACTTCAATTTCAACTTCAACTTCAACTTTAACTTCAACTTTTACTTAACTTCAACTTCAACTTTAACTTCAACTTCAACTCCAATTTCAACTTCAACTTTAACTTTAACTTCAACTTCAACTTTAACTTCAACTTCAACTTAAACTTCAATTTTAACTTCAATTTTACTTCAATTTCAACTTCAATTTCAACTTCAATTTCAACTTCAATTTCAACTTCAATTTCAACTTCGATTTCAACTTCAATTTCAACTTCAATTTCAACTTCAATTTCAACTTCAATTTCAACTTCAATTTCAACTTCAATTTCAACTTCAATTTCAACTTCAATTTCAACTTCAACTTCAACTTCAACTTCAATTTCAAACTTAACTTCAACTTTAACTTCAACTTCAACTTTAACTTCAACTTCAACTTAAACTTCAATTTTAACTTCAATTCCAACTTCAATTTCAACTTCAATTTCAACTTCAATTTCAACATCAATTTCAACTTCAATTTTAACTTGAATATCAACTTTGATTTCAATTTCGACTTCAATTTCAACTTCTATTTCAACTTCAATTTCAACTTCAATTTCAACTTCAATTTCAACTTCAATTTCAACTTCAACTTCAATTTTAACATCAATTTCAACTTCAATTTTAACTTCAATATCAACTTTGATTTCAATTTCAACTTCAATTTCAACTTCAATTTCAACTTCATTTTCAACTCCAATTTCAACTTCAACTTCAATTTTAATTTCTATTCGATTTGAACTTCGACTTCAACATAGACTTCATCTTGGACTTTTTAATTTAACTTCAACTTCAATTTCAACTTCAACTTCAACTTTAATTTCAACTTTTACTTAACTTCAACTTCAACTTTAACTTCAACTTCAACTCCAATTTCAACTTCAACTTTAACTTTAACTTCAACTTCAACTTTAACTTCAACTTCAACTTCAACTTCAATTTTAACTTCAATTTTACTTCAATTTCAACTTCAATTTCAACTTCAATTTCAACTTCAATTTCAACTTCAATTTCAACTTCAATTTCAACTTCGATTTCAACTTCAATTTCAACTTCAATTTCAACTTCAATTTCAACTTCAATTTCAACTTCAATTTCAACTTCAATTTCAACTTCAATTTCAACTTCAATTTCAACTTCAATTTCAACTTCAATTTCAACTTCAACTTCAACTTCAACTTCAATTTCAAACTTAACTTCAACTTCAACTTCATCTTCAAGTTCAACTTCAAATTCAAATTCAACTTCAACTTTAACCTTAACTTAAACTTAAACTTCAATTTTAACTTCAATTTCAACTTCAATTTCAACTTCAATTTCAACTTCAATTTCAACTTCAATTTCAACTTAACTTCAACTTCAACTTCAACTTCACTTTCAAGTTCAACTTCAAATTCAACTTCAACTTCAACTTTAACTTCAACTTCAACTTTAACTTCAACTTCAACTTAAACTTCAATTTTAACTTCAATTTCAACTTCAATTTCAACATCAATTTCAACTTCAATTTCAACTTCAAATTCAACTTCAATTTCAACTTCAAATTCAACTTCAGTTTCAACTTCAATTTCAACTTCAATTTCAATTTCAACTTCAACTTCAATTTCAACTTCAATTTCAACTTCAATTTCAACTTCAATTTTAATTTCAATTTCAACTTAACTTCAACTTCAACTTTAACTTCACGTTCAAGTTCAACTTCAAATTCAACTTCAACTTCATCTTCAAGTTCAACTTCAAATTCAAATTCAACTTCAACTTTAACCTTAACTTAAACTTAAACTTCAATTTTAACTTCAATTTCATTTTCAATTTCAACTTCAATTTCAACTTCAATTTCAACATCAATTTCAACTTCAATTTTAACTTGAATATCAACTTTGATTTCAATTTCGACTTAAATTTCAACTTCGATTTCAACTTCAATTTCAACTTCAATTTCAACTTCAATTTCAACTTCAATTTCAACTTCAACTTCAATTTTAACATCAATTTCAACTTCAATTTTAACTTCAATATCAACTTTGATTTCAATTTCAACTTCAATTTCAACTTCAATTTCAACTTCAATTTCAACTTCAATTTCAACTTCAATTTCAACTTCAATTTCAACTTCAACTTCAATTTCAATTTCTATTCGATTTGAACTTCGACTTCAACATAGACTTCAACTTGGACTTTTTAATTTAACTTCAACTTCAATTTCAACTTCAACTTCAACTTACTTCAACTTTACTTAACTTACTTCAACTTCAACTTTAACTTCAACTTCAACTCCAACTTCAACTTCAACTTTAACTTTAACTTCAACTTCAACTTTAACTTCAACTTCAACTTCAACTTCAATTTTAACTTCAATTTTACTTCAATTTCAACTTCAATTTCAACTTCAATTTCAACTTCAATTTCAACTTCAATTTCAACTTCAATTTCAACTTCGATTTCAACTTCAATTTCAACTTCAATTTCAACTTCAATTTCAACTTAACTTCAACTTCAACTTCAACTTCACTTTCAAGTTCAACTTCAAATTCAACTTCAACTTTAACTTCAACTTCAACTTTAACTTCAACTTCAACTTAAACTTCAATTTTAACTTCAATTTCAACTTCAATTTCAACATCAATTTCAAATTCAACTTCAACTTTAACCTTAACTTAAACTTAAACTTCAATTTTAACTTCAATTTCAACTTCAATTTCAACTTCAATTTCAACTTCAATTTCAACTTAACTTCAACTTCAACTTCAACTTCACTTTCAAGTTCAACTTCAAATTCAACTTCAACTTTAACTTCAACTTCAACTTTAACTTCACGTTCAAGTTCAACTTCAAATTCAACTTCAACTTCAACTTTAACTTCAACTTCAACTCAAACTTAAACTTCAATTTTAACTTCAATTTCAACTTCAATTACAACTTCAATTTCAACTTTAATTTCAACTTCAAATTCAACTTCTATTACAACTTCATTTTCAACTTCAATTTTAACTTCAATATCAACTTCAATTTCAACTTCAATTTCAACTTCAATTTCAGTGTCAACTTCAATTTCAATGTCAACTTCAATTTCAAACTTAACATCAACTTCAACTTCTCCTTCAAGTTCAACTTCAAATTTAACTTCAACTTCAACTTTAACTTCAATTAAACTTAAACTTCAATTTCAACTTCAAATTCAACTTCAACTTCAAGTTCAATTTCAACTTCAATTTCAACTTCAATTTCAACTTCGATTTCAACTTCAATTTCAACTTCAATTTCAACTTCAATTTCAACTTCAATTTCAACTTCAATTTCAACTTCAATTTCAACTTCAATTTCAACTTCAATTTCAACTTCAATTTCAACTTCAATTTCAACTTCAACTTCAACTTCAACTTCAATTTCAAACTTAACTTCAACTTCAACTTCATCTTCAAGTTCAACTTCAAATTCAAATTCAACTTCA